>JAMFLL010000068.1:0-78204 GCA_027475725.1 Pythium rhizo-oryzae
TGCGCTCGCGGCAGTCGAGCGCGAGCGCCGTGAGGTCCGTGTCGCTGAGCCCGCGGTACACGCGCAGCAGCTTGCCCACGCGCGCGTCCCAGATCTTGACGTCGCGGCCGGCGGCCGTCACGAACGAGAGCGAGGTCGGGTTGTAGAGCGCCGCGAAGACCGGGTGGTCGTCCGTGAGCTCCGGGTTCTCGAGCTTGGCGTAGTCAAACTTGGTGAGCTTCTTGCCGGCCGCGACGATGCGCTTGTGCGGCGTGACCGACACGATCTTCTTGACGTCGCCCATGTTCTCAGCCGTGAACGTCTGCATGCACGCAAAGTTGCGGATGTCCCAGACCTTGAACACGCCGTCCACGTCGGCCGTGATGATCTGCGGCGTGTCCGGGATGATCTCGACGCCACAGAGGCTGTTGCTGTGGCCGTGGAGCCGCAAGATGAGCTGGTCCACGTACGGGTTCCACACGAGCGCGTCAAAGTCGAAGCCCGCCGAGACCAGGAAGCGGTACTCGGGCGAGTACGCGAGCGAGCGCACGCCCTTTTGGTGGCCGTCGAGCTGCTGCTTGTGCTTGCCCGTGTGGACGTCCCAGAGCCGGATCGTGCGGTCCATGCTCGCGGACGCGAGCGACTCGAGCGTCGGCAGCGTGAGCAGGTCCAGCACGATGTCGTCGTGCGAGCGCGTGAGCACTTTGCCGCGCGCCTCGCCGCCCATGTGGTGCCGCTCCTCCATGCGCTCGGCGTCCCACGCGTACACGACGCCGCTCACGCCGGCCGAGAACAGCGTCGTGGTCTCCGGGTACCACTTGAGGCAGTTCTGCGAGGTCGGCGTGTGGCAGCTCTTGGCGAGCCGCAGGTTGGAGTCGTCGTAGAAGCGGAACTGCAGGTCCGACGACGCGAGCACGTACTGGTCCAGCTACGAAATGGGCCACCCAGAGAAACGGTGAGTGGTAGGCGGCCGGCCCGAACGAGCGCCGTGAGGAGCTCATTTACCTTGGGGATGTGCTCGGCGCACTGCACGAAGCCCTCGGGGGACTTGATGCTGCGCTCAAAGTCGCACTCGGTGCTGTAGAGCTTGAGCACGGAGCTGCAGTTCTCGATGAGCGCGATCTGGTCCGTGGTCGGGAAGTAGTAGATCTACGAGGACACAACAAGGGAACGTGAGCGAAATGCGCCTTCAGAGCAGAGCTCATCTGGTACTAACATGATCGATGAACGTGCTGTGCTTGGACGCGTCCTCCCACTGGACGTGGTGGTAGTGCTGGATCGAGTTGGGCTGGTGGCTCTTGGCCGTGAGCCCCGTCTCGACGATGAACGACGTGAACTCCTCCCACTCCATCGACCCGTCGCCGTTGATGTCGATCTGCGCGAAGAGCTCGCAGAGGTTCGCGATGAGCTGCCGCTCCGAGAGGTTGCGCAGCCGCGAGTGCTCCTCGCCGCCGCGCTCCGTGCCCTGCACGAACCGCACCATGACGTGCACGAACTCGGCGATCGAGAGCCCGCGGTCCTTCTGCTGGAACTCGCGCCGCAGCGCGCTCACCTTGGCCATGTCCATCATCATCATGATGTCCATCGTGAAGCCCTTCTCCGGGTCGTGCTCGTACGGCCGCGCCACGCCCTCCGCGCGCGCAAAGTCATGGCTGCGAGACACATCAAAGGAAAGTGAGCAAAACCAAATAGACAGGACGCACAACACGCGCGGCGGGACGCACTGCTGGACCTCGGTGAGGAAGGCGCCGGCGCCCTCGGCGATGTGGCGCAGCGCGTCGGCCACGTCGCTGTCGCTGTGGCCGCCTGGCCCTGGCGGCGGCGTCCGCGGCGGCGTTGGCGAGAGCATGCGGCCGGGGCGACGCGACGATTCCTTCAATGGGGAGAGAGACTCTTCAAGGTCTCTCGAAGGCTATTAGGCTGGCTTGGGCAGTAGTTAGGCTACATCAACGGCGGTGTACCCATCAAGCTATACTAACGAATCGGTTTTCGATTCCTCCAGCGCGAGACGACTGCGACGCACCACAAGGCCACGATGCTGCGGAAGCGTGCAGCTGACGCGATGGGGTTTGTTGTGTGCGCTGATGAGACGAGGGCGTCGGCTTCAGGCGCAGCTCTGGCACGTCAAGTCGGGCCACGTGAGGTTAACAAATACGCTGGAGAGCAAGTCCACAACTACACGAAGCTCACAAAGCTCTCGACAATTCTTACATCAACGCACACTAGAGCGATCGCTGGATCGATTAAGGTAGCAGGTGGACTGATAAATGCAAGCACGATGACCGTCACGGCAGCTCGACTGTATTTGTTTCGTTTCCTAAACATGCAACGTAGAAAAAAGCGACACCGAGCGCTCTTTGTCACGGCGTCCCCGCTGGAACCTACATAGACCCAGAGCAAGCGGCTCAGTTATCATTCTCCGTCAAGCCAAAACCACGCCGCGTACGTACCGTAATGTGGGAGGCTGTGGCACTTCTTGGCGGCGGACGCCAGCTCTTCCTCGTCGATCTTCTCTCGAGATCGAGCAGCTACTTCTCGATGGTTGTGATGCGCGCGTGGCTCGTACGGTGAGCATCCACCAACCTCTCTTGCGCCTCCACCTTGTCGCGGATCATCGCCACAAGCGCATCCTGCGCCGTCGCCTCGGCGTGGGGAAGTGCCGCCACCGACTTCGCCTTCGCGTGGAGCGCAGCCGCGAAGCGTTCGTGCGCCTTCAACTGGGCGTGGTACAGCGCCAGGCGGGCCTCTTCCTCCTTGAGGCTCGGCTCCACACACGTCGCGTTGACGTCGAGCTTGCCGACATCAGAGTCCGTCACCGCTCGCGGCGCCTCCACCTGCGCACCAGGCAGCCCGCTGTCGACGTAGGCGCCAGATTCACTCACGCCCTTGTCAACGCAGGAGCGTTCCGTGAAGCCGCTCGACGTGGACGCTGCCTGGTCCAGCACCAGGCGGTCGAACCGAACGGTGGAACCATCCAGCAGCTCATCGGCTTCGTTCGGCCCCTGGTCTAAACGCGTAAGGCCAAACGTCAGCATTAGAAGGTAACCGCATGCCAGAGAACAGGGAACGGTAACATACCGATAACGGGCATGGGTGGCAAACGGCCATTGTCCGCTGTACGTGCAGCACTCGCTCCGCTGCCCGTCGCTTCCACGACGCGCATGAACGCATCGTACGAGACGTGGCGATCTATACGGAACGCGAAGTCGAGGAACTCGAATCCTTCGACGGAGGCGCCAGAACGGACTGCTTCCGCGAAGCAGCGTTGCTGCGCACTCTCAAGATCCGTTATTAAGCGACGGGCAGCGTCGACGCGATCGAGCGGTGGCTGCAGAATCGGCTGCGCTGTCGCCGAACGACCGGTGGCTTCTGTACCATCGAGCTTCCTCATCTCGACACCAATCTCCACCCGATCATCCGTGTACTTGTGCCACCAGACACCTATACACGAAGTTAAAGGAGCTGTGTTAGTGGGCAGGGCCACCTTGCAAGGATTCCAGAAAGGCACGACATACTCGAAATGGTGGCGTTGGCCGGGTTCTCGTCCGCCATGGCAAGAAGGAGGAAAGAGGAGATGATGATGAGGCGGTGCGGTTGGCTGCTGGAAAATGCGCGAATGAAGCGAGGCAAATCCACGTGCATTTCCCTTGGAGGCCGAAATGTGCGGGGCGACACTCCAAGCTCGCTGACGGTCGGTCGACAGCGGCAACGGCAACGAACCCACAAATTCTCAAAGTCCCTCGCTTCTCCGCAACCAAGTGGCTGGGTGAAGCGGGAACACGATGGGCGGCAGCGAGATGCATTTTGTCCGCAAGCCACGAGTCGCTGCCCACATCATCCGCGGTCAAAGGTCCCATCTGCTGCGTTTCGTACGTACCTCTCCACGCGACATGGAATCTTGGCAACTTCAACGACCAGCGATGTACGTGCACTTCAAGCTGCAGCAGCCCGTCCTGGGTGTAGAACAGTCCACACTCCACAGAGTGGAGCTTGGCTGGATGCGGGAGCATCTTGTGTTGCCGTTTTGGCATTGTATTCCTTCTCTGTCTCTGCATGGACTAACGAGAAGCTTGCGATTCACATGACACTGACGACGATCCGCAATGCCCTGACCACGCAAGAACTTTTGAAGTTTCTCGCGTACCACGCCGCCCAAAGAGAACATATTCGGAGCGCTGAATGGGAATACATTACATCTGTTGTCAATGATGCCACCCAAATGCCCCCCCCCCCACCACTCACTCGTGTAGACAGCAGACAATGATGCCTTGGTACGTGCTCAGCACTGTGCGCAGCTCGCTCCGCGACACGTTCTCGCGCCACATGATCTCCTCGAGGTGGTACTGGCCGTGGAAGTAGACGCAGAGCCGCCGGAAGAGCGTGAACACCGGGTTCGTGGTCGCGATGCGGTCCAGATACGCGCGTTCCTGGTCCGTGAAGCCCACGTTCGTCGTGTTGGCCGGCGGTACGGACTTGGCCAGCATCGCCGCGTCGGCGTTGGCCGTGCCGCCGCGACTCGTGGTGCTGTACGCCGAGAGCTGGCTATACGAGTGCGAGTCGCGCGTGCGCGGGAACGCGCGGTTCGCGTCGGAGAACGAGTAGTTCTCCAGGTCGTCGGCCGGGTCGTCGTCGTTGTCGGCGGCGCGCTCGGACGGCGTGGCGTCCTGCTCGGGCGGAATCATGAAGTACACATACCGGTGGAGCTGGATGATAAAGTCGCGCTGCAGCAGCCAGATCTATAACGACATCCGCAGTAAACGGGTTAACCCCAATCCAAACAAACGATACATAATCGCAACAACGCACCAGCATGTGGATGTACTCGATCTTCTTGTTGCCGGCGAGGTTCTTGACAGCATCGCCCAGTCGGCGTGCGCCGTTAAAGCTCGAGAGCACCTCGCAGAGCTCGCGCGGCGGGAACGTGCGCTTGAACTCGAGCGCGAGCGCCGACGTGGCGCGCAGCGACTGCTTCGGGTGTACCTGGTAAGAGTTATGCATCGTGATCGTGTCGATGACACGGCCGTAGCCCCAGTACACGAGGTGCGCGGCGAGCCGGAAGAGCTGGTGGATCGGGATCGACGTCTCGAGCGCGAGGTCCTGGAAGCTCTTGAGCGGGCTCGCGGCCTGGATCAGCACACGGAGCTGGAACGAGTGGTCCGCCGGCAGCGCGCGCAGCACGGCCTCGTCGTCCGCGAGCAGCAGCAGCGTCTGGTACGGCCGCAGGTTGTGCATCTGCAGCGACACGGCGTCCGTGAGTGTGAGCGAGAGCTTGACCCAGCGGTTGACCACGACGTGGGCCGCGCCGCTCTCCTCGAGCCCGTGGAAGACGCTCTTGAGGTCGTTCGCGAGCGCGCTCTTGCCCAGCGCCACGTCGATCAGCGTCTGCGGGTCCACCTCGAGCACGCTCTGGCTTGCATTCTCACCGCTGTCTTTCGCGCCGGCGCCGCCACTGCCACCGCCGCTGCCACCGGTCGTACCGCCGCCACCACCGCCACTGGCACCCGAGGAGCTGGCGCCGCCGCCGCCGTTTCCGCCGCCGTTGCCGTTGCTCGCCGCCAGCGTGCGCTCGTGCTGCAGCAGCTCGTCGCGGATGTGGAGCAGCTCGCGCACCTCGCGCGTCACGAAGCCCGCGCGCAGCTCCTCGTGGAGCAGCCCGTTCGCGAGCTGCGCCGCGATCGTGCGGAACGCGGCGATGCGCTGCGCGTGCTGCGCACGCCGCGCGTCGTCGTCGCTGTCGCACGCGCAGTGGGCCGCGCCGCTCGCGCTCTCGGCGTCCGCCGCGCTATCGACCGCGTCGCCGTTGCTGCTGCTGACGCTGGCGCCGTCGCCGCTGGCATCGGAGGAGAGCGGCCGCTGCCGCTGCTGGAACGGCTGCTGCCGGTGCTCGTCGAGCGCGAAGATGATGTTGAACATGGTCGTGTCGTTCTCGCGCCGCGGCGCCGCCGTGGACGAGGCGTTCGTCGTGGCGGCTGCCGCCGTCGAGGATGCTGTGGTCGTGGTCGTGGTCGGCCCATTCCCCGAGGCACCGGCGGTCGTCGCACTCGTACTCGTCGTCGTCGCGGCGTTCCCGCTGGAGCTGGGCGCCGCGGGCGCCGAGCGCCGCGGCACGAGCACCGGGTGGCTGATGAAGCGCAGGTCGTCGATCACGAGCTCGAAGCTGTCGTTGCAGAGCGCGTTCTTGGGCCGGAAGAGCTTGGCGAGCAGCGGCGCGCTGAGCTGGTGGAAGCTCGAGACGTGGCCGCTCGCGGCGGCCGCCGGCGGCGCCGGGTACCGGAACGCGAGGTTGCAGCCCTTGTGGATGTCGTCCACCACCAGCGCGACGCCCAGCAGGTCGCTGCAGCCGGCGCCGCCCAGCCCGCCCGCGCGGCTCATAGTCGGTCGGTGGGGAGGCGAAGGAATCAAATACTGCAGGTTTGAGAAGGAGGACTGGATCCAAAAATATGATATGATAGAGGATTACTAAGTTCGTTTCGTGGACAACAAGTGTAGCCATCTTACGAATTAGGTTCGCAGTGAAGTGTAGCTACAGTATTTGGAAGCTACTGTACGCTGTTGCGTGGGATCGCCGCGCGCACAGCTCCAGCGAGACTTCACCGCGCTCCACATCGACTGTGGGGATGAGGTTTTGGTCGCGGACGCAGAACAGCAGGCTCTCGGTGCAGAGCTGCTGCAGAGCGAGCTTCACGTCGGCCAGCGCGGTGTCGCCTTGAGGACGCACAAGTAGACGCACGTCGCGACCGGCGCTGAGCTCCCCTCGCAGCGTGCGCAGCACGTCGGTTCGATACGGCGCCGAGGTCACGAGCGACTGTGCATCTAGTCTCATACACGGGTCTTCGTCATTTGCAGCTGTGTGTGGCTCGTCCTTATGCGCGTCAGAGAATACACTTTTCTCGTCCGGGTGTGTGGTGTTGGTCAGTCCTGGCGGATTCATCTCCACGCGCTCATGTGCCGCTGGCACATTCTGTCCGGTCGAGAGCCGCTTGGTCCGCTCGCGCTGCAATTGCACCGCCTTCCGCTCGCTCTCAGCTTCCTCCCGACGCGTGCGCGTCCGGTACGCGTGCTTGATCTGACCGACTGTCCGCAGCGGGCCGGGATCACATTCATCCTGGTCCTCTAGAACCACTTGAGGAGACTCCGTCTCGGCGATTGACTCTTCATACTCATCGCCTCCGTTGTTGTCGCTTCGCACCGTCGACGCTCCGTCCGGCCCCGGCTCCTTTGCCGTTTTTGCGCGAGTATACACGGGCTGCGTGGGGCGAACGGCTCGCTCACGCCAGCTCCTCACGACGGCCTTGTGGTCCGCCAGCGCCACGCACGGCCGATCGCCGCTGCTCATCGTGACGGCACAGCGAGCAATGAGGCGACGTGCGCTATTTTGTCCATCGAGCGGTAGTTACGGTCCAACATGGTATTTCCCGTATACGAGAGCGATCCCGTAAATACCTCCAGTTGCCGTTCGATCTTCTTCCAGCAACATGAACCAAAAAGACATGAAGAACACCAAGCGGCACACGGCGACGCCGCGGCGGCCCAGCGCCTCAGCCGTCAACACAACGGCGCCAACGCCAACACCAGCGCCGACTTCCGTGCGCCGCCCAACGGCCGCCGCTCCGAAGCCCCGGGCGCCGACGCTCGCGACCGCCGCGCGCAGTCTCCGCACCACTGCCGAACAGCGCGAACAACCGCCCACATCGACCAAGCGCCCCAAGGCGCCAGCCAAGAGAGCGTCCACAAAGTCCACGACAGCCAAGCGGACGTCCACACGAGAGCCCAGTCTGGTCCACGATGCCGTGCGCCGCGCGTTCCACGCCGTGAGCGGCGGTGGCCTGACCGCCGACATGTCGAGCGACGTGTCCGAGTGCGAGCGTCTCCGCGGCGAGCTCGTGCGCGTCATGGCCGACCACCAGCGCCAGGCCGACGAGATCGTGGCGCTGCGAGCGCTCGCGCGGTCGCTGAAAGAAGAAGTCGAGGCCATGCAGGACGCCGCGCGCGACCACGACATGGAGCAGGTACGGTCGGCGCGACTGTCGCCGTACGGACGCGCGCCGACGAACCACGAGTTCTTCCAGTTGGACGCTCACGTGGACGCACTTCGGGACGAAAACAAGCAGCTACGTGACCGCGTGGAGACGATTGAAAGAGAGAAGCGCGAGCTGGAGGAGGTGCTCGACCGCGAGATCCCGCGGTGCGAACTACTCGCGACGCAGGCGCGCGCCGAGCTCGAGTCCACGGCGAGCCAACTGCACGATGAGCAGCAGGAGAACGACCGACTGCGCAGCGAGATTGCGTACTACAAGGCGCGGAGCCGATCCCCTGCGCGAGCGCAGCGCCCAGCGAGAGGTGCGAAGCTAGAAGGAGTGGAGATCGAGAATGACCAGGACAACGACCAGGAGAACGACCACGGAAGATCCAACGCTCGAGTCGCACGTGGGCCAGAACCTGCGCCGGCGTTCGATGAGTCGCTTCGCGAGTCGCTCATGTCGTCTATGGCATCGCTGTCCATGTCCGCGGCGTCCGCATTCTCCACTCAGCTCCAGGACGACGTCGACACCCTCAAGTCGGAGCTGCGGCGCCTCCATCGATCCATCGACGCGTCCATGTTGACCGCCGCTCGTGGGAACGTCGCACGCCGCGACCGAGAAGGCCATCATCGGCAGACACACAAATGTGTCGACCAGGAGGAGAAGAAGGTTGAGATGGAGGAAGAAGAGAAAGCGGCGAGTTAGATGGACACAAAGAAGCAGAAGTGATATATTATTACCACTGCGTTCGATCCTAACGTTGGACGACGACGGCGTCGCCGCATACGAACTACGGAAATCTAGATATCCTACGAGCTGCGAGAGTTGTTGAGCGTCTCAAGCCGTGTCGTACGAGGCGAGATGGACAGTAGAAAACGATGCGTCAAGACGGACGGCGAACGGTCGAGTGGCTCAAGAAGACGTGATCGTGATGAGGACCACGGAGCCAAAGATCGTTCCCAAGGCGATCGAGTCGGTTGATGCGGTCTCTCTCCGCGAAGTGCTCGTGATGAGGAGCATGCGACAGAGGGACCAACATCAAGCAACATGTCACCTTGGTCGTCTCGCCGGACGGCGTTTGTCTGGTGTCCACCTCGTCTGGTGCACGAAACCGCGACGCTCGACGGTGAGTGAGGTCGGCCCATCGTACGCCGCAACTGTTGTGGTCCACATCGCGTGATACACAACAGGGACATCGCGCTCAACATCCCGATCACACAAAGGTGACAATGGGACGGATCGCGAACACTTCCCTGGGCGTTGCACGTCACGGAACATAGAGGCGCAGCACTGCGGTACGCGTCGGTCGACACACACGGAGACGAGAGCGCCTAGTTGTTGTTCTTCTTCTTGCGGCCGCGGTGCTTACGGATGCGGCGACGGCGGGTCCTGGTCGAGCGGTCCGCGTGGTTGTTGCCTTCCGTGTCGGTCTCGAGGTCGGTCTTGTCACCATCGTCCTCCACATCGGTCAAGGCGGTGGCGGCAGCGTTGCGGGAGCGGACCTGGCGCCAGCGGCGCTGGATCAGACGAGCGGCGCGTTGCTGGCGGAAGGCGGCGATCTGGATCGCGCGCTTCATGAGCGAGGCGGGACGGGGCATGGACGGCGGGGTAGGAACGAAGCGGCGAATCGAAGCAGTGGTCTCGTCATCGTTGTTGTCGTTGAGCACGAACGAGAGGTCAATGGGCAGGCGTTCCAGTTCTTCGTTGGTCGGGATGTCGCGGTCGCTGGGTCCACGGCTCGCACCGCAGAGCACCGGGGCAACCGACGCAGACTTTTGCTTCTTGAGCAGCTTGTTGGAGCTCGGACGATGCGGGTCGATCTTGCGGATCTCGGTGTCCTCCGGGCGGCAAAAGTCCTCGTCCTCGAACTCGACCTCGAGCACGACGGACGCCGGCGCGCAGCACACGAGCCGCATCACGAGCTTGTCGTGGACGTGCGAGAGCCAGCGACCGAGCTTGGACTCCTGCTTCTGGAGTGTCGGCTTGCGCGGCGGCAGCTCGTCGTCGTTGTCGAAGCCGCTCGCGAACGGCTGCATCGCGCGGTGCGCGGGCGAAGGGGGCGCGGCCATCGTCGGTCGTCTGCTGGCGAGGGAGGTGCGAGGGCAAGCACGTTGGCGCTGGAGATGGCAAATTGGAGAATGAGAAGACGATCATGCCGCCTAAACGCCGACGCGCATCAACGGGATAAGGGAGAAGGGGGAGGTGCAAGAGCGTGGAAACGGTGCGAACGTTCGCAACCGCCGAGATGGCTACATTTTGCTGGGATTGTGCGACCGTTGAAGATCGTTCGACGCGAACGCGGAGCTAATAGGTCATTAATAAGCCAATCACATCGCTCGCATTGGCGAACCTTTCACCTCGGTTGTGTAATACCTGAGCTTAAGCATATTCATATCGTATCCTATAGCAGAGGTACAGCCTCCGTTATACAATGTACGGGTTCCCGGCCATCTTTTGCTGAGAGAGAGAGGAAACGAAGCGTGGCGTGTCAAGCGCGAGTATGGACGATCACTTTGAGCGCGTGCTGGGCGGCGCGCAGCCCTCGGAGCTCAAGCGCGGCGCCGCGGATGCGTCGGAAGATGTCTCGTCTGCGCGCAGCAGCAAGCGCCGCCGTGAGAACGCGTCGGGGCTCTCGCGCGAGCGCATGGCGGAGCTGCTCGCGCAGGGCGAGGAGGTCGCGGTGTTGGACGCGCGCGCGCTCAAGGCCATGGCCCACGCGCTGGACAAGGCGATCCGCCGCAACGCGCTGCAGCGCAGCAAGCACAGCGACGAGCCGGCCAAGTTCATGGAGTCGGAGGTGCAGCTCGACGAGGAGCTCGCCAAGTGGAAGCAGGTGGCCGCGCAGCCGGCGCTCTACGGTGAGCTGGTCGAGCTCGAGGTCGTGGCGTCGCTGCTCGGGCTCTTTGGCCACGAGAACCTGGATATCCGGCTGGACGTGATTAACTTGGTCGCGGAGCTGACCGATTTGGACGAGGACCCGAGCGCACTGGCGCCCACGGCGGCGCTCGCGAAGCACCTCGTGGGCCACGACTTCCTGCCGCTGCTGGTCAAGACGCTCGACGACCTCGACCGCGACGTCCAAGAGCGAGCGTCCACGCAAGGGAAGCGCACCGCCGACGAAGATAATGAAGGTGATGCCAACGACGACCCGAGCGCCACGGGCGTCTTCCACGCGCTACAGACGGTCGAGAACATTGTGGATGTGCTACCCGAGGCGGCCGAGACGCTGGGCGCGGCGACCTCGATCTTCTCGGTGCTCATGCGACTTGTGGCGCCCAAGCGCGAGTTCGGCACCAACAAGCTGTACGCGAGCGAGATCCTGTCGATCCTCGTGCAGTCGGGACGCCACAACCGCGAGCAGTTTCTCGCGAAGAAGCATGACGACGACCGACTCGACCGGCTCTTGCAGGCGCTGGCTCCGTACCGCAAGAAGGACCCGCAGGGCGAGGAAGAAGAAGAGTTGGTGGAGAACCTGCTCAACACGCTGTGTAGCCTGCTGTTTGAGAAGGATGGCCAGGACCGGTTCCGTCGCCTCGAAGGGCTGGAGCTGATGCTGAGGTTCATGAAGGACCGCAAGCAGTACGTGTTTAGCGGCGCGCTGCGTGTGCTGGACCATGCGTTGATGAATCATGCGCGTAACTGCGAGCGCTTTGTCGAAGTCGGCGGGCTCAAGACCGTGTTCCCCATGTTTATGGGCAAGAAAGTGGCTAAAAAGAAGGAGCTTCGCGCCAAGGAAATCGAGAATGTGACGAGCGTGATGGCCTCACTGTGCCTCTTGGTCCACAAAGACGCGGAGCATGATGTCCACGCGCGTCTGCATGCCAAGTTTATGGAAAACGACATGGAAAAGCTGGATCGTGTCGTCGACTTGTTTGCCAAGTACTACGATCGGGTGCAAGCGGCAGTGGAGCGAGAACACCCCGAAGACGACGACGAAGACGACGACGACGCGGCGGACGAGAGGTACCTTCGCCGACTGGATGCAGGACTGTTTGTCTTGCAGCGGGTGGCGCTCGTGGCGGCTCATCTTAGTCAGTTTTCTCGCAAGATTCGCGCATATGTCGTGATCAAGTTCCACGAGCGCAACGTCGACATCGAGGCGCTAGTCGCGGTGCTGCACGAGCAGCTTAACACGCTAGAAGCGGAGGCGGAGACCCAGGCAGACGACGCGGATGACGCAAAGACGCAGCAACAGATTCAGCGCGTGCGTGAGCTGCTTTTGGCGTTTAATGACGACGAGATGGAGGAACCCACTGACGAGTCCAACGAAGAAGCTAAAGGCCCAGGGAACGACGAGAGCAATGGCGCGCCGTCTACATCGTAAGTGGGATGTGGAATAGACTTCTATTGCGGCTTACGTGCATGTCGGATCTTGGTGGTATTCTTTGAGGCAAGCAGGTCTCTACGACAGATCCACTGTGAATGGCTGCTTCGCGACGAAGGAAGCCGTTCGTGACCCGGACGGCTGCCCGGCCTTGTTGGTCGGCCCCCCCACGCGCAGCATGATCTTCTTTTCCTCTTCGTTGTACAATGCGGAGAGTGGCGTCGGTACCTCTTCGCCTCCACTCGTCATCACCGCAGCCACTGGTGTCTCAGTCTGTTCGACGACGGGTTCGTTCGGGGTTTCAGGTTTCACCGGGTCAGGAAGAATTGGTAGTAGCAACTCGGACATTGGCATGACCAGGATGCCCTCGCTCGGGTCGTAGAGCTCATTCACACCATCAAGAAAAGCCTGGGCTTTGACCGGACTCGCCGGCGCGACTTGTCCCTGCTGCTCCTCCCACTGCGTTTGGGTTGGGAGCAAGACTCGGGAGCGGAATGCTTGCCACCGGTCCATAATCGCCCGGCTGAAGAGGCGCGGCGAGTGCGCGTGCGCGTTGGTGACGGCCTGGTCGAATGAGATCGCAATGTCGACAAACGCCGGTGGCGGCTGCGCTTTGCGTGCCTGCGAGGACTCAGTGGTCTCCGGCGTTTCGTACACGCTCATCACGGTCTCAAAACAGCCTTTCAGCAGCATGTGGAGCCGCAGCGGATCGTTCGCAGCTCGGAACGCCGGAAGCTCCTTACCGAACATGAACGGCGAGTCTTCGAGGGCGACGATGTAGAGCCGCGAGATCGCGCAGTGCAAGATGTTGGCCTGCGGGAAGCGAATAATGAGATCGAGGAGCCCCTCCATGGTCTTGTGCTTGATGAGCTCGCGGTCGACGGCGGTACACGACACGTTCAGGATCGGGAGCATCAAGTAGATCATTTGCACATGCGACGTGCGATACCGGCGCGTCGGGGGAATCGTCAGGAACTGGAGTAACTCCGGCAGCCGCACGATGAATCGTTTCCACAGCAGCGGCAAGTCCACATGCGGGCTCAAAAGTGCGTCGTCCACTGGTGGTTCGTTCGAGGCCTCGGCCTGCCGCGCAAATGCGGCGGAGAAGGCGATCTTGGACACGCAGCCGCACTGCGCCTGCTGGAGCAGCGAGTTGAGCACTTTGATCACGTACGATTCGTTGGCCATCTCCGAGGGCAGCGCCTCGAGGTCGCGCATCGTCGCGTCCAGCAAGTGCGAGATGTGCGTTTCGCTATTGTGGAGCTCGTTGATGATGTGGTAGCCGATCGTGCCTTGGCGCTTCTCGTGAATCAGATCGGTCAGCAAGTCGCACGTGAAGATCATGCGCGAGAACTGTAAGTGCGTTGGGTCGTTCTTCACGCAGGACATGATCGCCTCGTCGTCCAGATAGCCGCAGCAGACGCGCTCGGGCGCGAGTTGGCACAGAAACTGGGTGGTAAGACCGCGCAGCGCGACGCACGTGTCAGGAAGCTCATTGCAGAGCCGCAGGAGCACGTCGCGAATCGGCTCGTAGTGGATCAGCACGAGTAGCGACTGCACAAATCGCAGGTCGTACTTGGGCCCCAGGAATCCGAGCAGCACCTCGGGCGAGTATTGGTCCATGAACAGGTTGAGAAATCGCGTGAGCGCCTCCAAGTTCATGGCGTCGCGGGAGTAGTACGTCACAAGCCGCTCACAGAGCGAGTGATAGTAGACATCGCTGATTCCTTCCTGTGGCTGCAGTCCGACGATGGCCGAGATGAGCTGTGAGGAAAAGCCCGACGAACAGAGCACCCAGTGCGCGCGGAACACGATGGCGTATTCGTTGTACGTGGGCTCGACGGCCTCATGTTTCTCGCGACGCCGCTCTTGCGGTTCCGACGGCGGCTCTTCCAGCATGCTGAAGACAAGCGCGAGCACTACAGTACACATAACCCCGAGAACTTGAGAAGACCACCGCAGCAAGATCCAGAGAGTACATTATGTACGTACGGTTGTCTGGTCGCATGAGGTACTGAAGCGTCGGGATGTAGTGGTCGGAGAGCGGGGAGATCTCGCTGAGCGTCTCGAGCGCGTCATCGCTCTGCAGCGCGTCCAGCACGGACGGCCGCGCGAGCAGCAGCAGCAGGCGCTCGGTCATCTTCGCACCGCGACTGCCTCGCCGCTTCGCGCTCACTCCCCGCGTGACGGTGGCCCACCGCTTAACTTAGCGTCTGAGGCTCCCATAATGGAAGGACGCTGTCCCGCCATTCAACAGCACGGTCGGGCATTCACTCATTGCGGGTGGGGGCCTTGGCTATGAACCCATCCTGTCACTCGGCGTGTCAATCGAGCAGCTCCTAAGTTTAGCAAACCATTCTGATTGGATGTTAATATCAATTAGAGCCTATCCATTGGACAAATACCTGCTTCTGATCTTTTTCGAGATCAGCCGCGACTGTGCCTGTGGCCCTCTCCTCTCCTCCCAGAAGAAACCCACAACCGCCGCTGGATTCGAGAGAAGCGCTTCCCGATGGAGGTCGCGGTGTCCCTACCGGCGCCGCCGCCCGCGCCGCTGGCCATCGATACGAACGGCAGCAGCAACGGCAAACGGAAGGCGGGCGACTGCAACGCAAGTGAGACCGCCACGCTCGACGCGCTCTCTCCGCCTCACTTCCGTCTCGGTTGCGCGCACGCTCAAGCACTCTCGCTCGACGGGCACGACGACGCCGAGCTCCGCGCGCGTATCCACGCGACGCTGCGCCGCGCGCGCCACAGCGGAGACGCCAAGCACGTTCCGTGGGGGCCTCCCACCATCGAGAAGGAGGAGGAGGAGGCGCCCAGCAGCTTTCGCGGCGAGCGCGCGCTCTGCCTCTCGTGCGAGTTCACGGGCCGCCGCGAGGACGCGCGCGACGAGGCGCAGTGCTTCCTGACCCACGCGATGCGCGCGAACCACCACTTTGCGCTGCTGCCGCGCAAGAAGCAGCTCTTCTGCGCGCGCTGCCTGGACTTTGTGTACCCGGACGCGCTGCTCGCGCTCACGCAGCACGCGACGCCCTCCAGTCACCACCACCGGCATCGGCACCATCACCACCATCACCATCGTCACGGCAATGCCGATGCTACCGCCACGCCGCGTACACTACTGGCTAGCCTTTCGCGCAATCACCAGCGTACGCACCGCGCGCCGTCGCTGCGCCGTCGGCTCATGCGCTCGGCGGCGCGCCGCGGGCTCGTCAACATGGGCAACACGTGCTTCATGAACGCCGTGCTCCAGGCGCTCGCGCACAACCCGCTCGTGCAGCACGAGTACTTTGTCGTGCGCGGCCACAACACGACGATCTGCGAGCAGCAGCGACGCCACCAGGCCCAGGAACAGCAGCAGCAAACCAGCGAGATGCAGCCCGTGTCGCCGTTGGAGCCCTGCATGGGCTGCGAGATGTCAGCGCTGCTGCAGACGCTCTTCCCGGCGCCGCGTGCGACGCTGACCGCGCGCCACGTGACCTCGCCTGTCGTGCCGCAGTCGTTTCTGGAGACGTTCTGGGCCTCGGCCCCCAGCTTCATCGGCTCGCAGCAGCAAGACGCGCACGAATTTCTCGTCACACTGCTCAACGGCGTCCACAAAGACACATGCGCGCGCACTCTCCCAGCTCCGGCGTCTTCAGGAGACGCCACTCAGAAGCCCACGTCGCCTCGGTTCACGCCGACGGGCCAGTCGCTGTGCGACTGCGTGGTCCACCAGAACTTCGCGGGCGTGTTCAGCTCGGAGATCGCGTGCGTGTTCTGCGACACCGTGAGCAGCAAGTACGACCCGTTCCTTGACGTCACACTCGCGCTCGAGTCGTCCGTCGCGACGCCGCGCAAGTCCAGCAAAAGCAACAGCAGTGCCAAGGAAAACGGGTCGGATGATGCTACTCCTGAGCCGTCGTCCACATCGCCGCTCTCTCTCGTCTCGCTGCTCGAGCGGTCCACGGTCGAAGAGCGACTGAAAGGGTCCAACCAAGTCTATTGCCGCCGGTGCTCGCGGTACGTCGACGCCATGAAGCGGCTCGTGATCCACAGGCTGCCGAATCTGCTCGTGCTCCACCTCGGCCGCTTCGACTTTGCCAAGAAGCGCAAGATCATGGATGCCGTGACGTTCCCGCTGCGAGGCCTCGACCTGCGCGAGTTCTGCAGCGACGTGGACGTCGCGCCGCCGTCACGCGATCCCGTGACGCCCAGCGCTGTGGCCAACCATCACAACCGCAGTCGCAAGGAGGCGGTCGCGGCCGAAGGCGTCGCGGGACGAGGCAGCCCGACGATGACGCCACCGCCCATGACGCCGCCGACGGCGCCCCACTCGCGCGACGCGATGTACGACCTCGCGGCCGTGGTCAGCCACCATGGCGACTCAGTCGACGGCGGCCACTTCACCGCGTTTGTCCACAGCTCGCAGGAAGCGGGAACGACAGCAGTGGGCGGGGCTTCCGTCGACGGAGACGGCGCCGCCGCCGCTGACGCGAGCGCGTCCCCGTGGCTCCACTTCGACGACTCGAAGGTCGAGCGCGTGGCGGCGCAGCGCGTGGAAGAGAGCCAAGCGTACCTGTTGTTCTACGTGCGTCGCCGCCTCTTCGTGTAATGGTTTACAAGCACTTTCCGTTCGTTTGATACGGTAGCTGGCATGCGGCACGGTGCCAAGCAATCAAGTGCACTTCCAGATGTCTTTCTTGCAGGACGCAGCGGTCATTCCAGCGGCCTGTTTGATGCTCAGCGATCGGGGATGCGTTGAATCCGCTCACTGCGAACGCCAAATGCACAAGAGGGAGCAAGCGCTGGCGAACGAGAAGTGAAGCCATTTCCGATTATCATCCAATCAACGGATCTATAGCGATATTTTAGGCCAATCCTCTGTCGTTCTGTGTCGATCTTTCGAAAAAGAAGATCGCGGACGCGTATCAAAAAGCGACCCCTCGACAGAAATCTCCGCCCCCAAGCAACGCGTCGCCACCATGCGCATCGCCGCGGCGCTCGTCTGGCTCAGCGGCTGCTCGCTCTTCCACGGCAATGGCGTCGCCAGCGCCGACCAACTCAGCAGCGCGTCGGTCGCGACGCACGATGCGACGTGCCGCCTCCACGACTGGGCCAGGCCCGGGATCGTCCACCCCGAGCCGGCTTGTGGCACAAAAAGCTCCATTTCCAGCCCCCCAGCGCCGCTGCAGCAGGTGAGCCTGCTCATCGGCGTCAAGACGAGCGTGGTCCATGGCGCGGCGGCGCGGCGTGCGATTCGTGAGACGTGGGCGAGCCGCGCCACGCTGCCGGCGAACGTGCGCGTCGTGTTCCTCGGCTGCGCGCCGGATCTCTCGGCGTTCAACGCCAGCGAAGCCGCGCGCGTGCGCGACGCGATTGCTACGGAGCGCGCGCGCTACGGCGGCGACCTGCTTGTGGAAGAGCTCGCGTCGTGTCGCGACGCGTACGATGATCTCGTCAACAAGGTGCTCGCGTTCTTCCAGTGGAGCGCGACGGTCTCACATCCCGAAGACCACAAGTCGTTCTTCATGGTCACCGACGACGACATCTACCTGCGCGTGGCGGCGCTGCTGGCGAAGCTGAAGGAACCGGAGATCCCGGCGCAGCGCTTCTATGGCGGACAGGTCTGGACCGTGCAGTACCGCCGCGCGATCGCACCGGTGCGGCAGCGCTCGGCGCGGTACTTCCTCTCGCGTGACCACTACCCGCTCGACCAGCTGCCGCCGTTCGCGAACGGCCCGCACTACATCTTATCCGCCGACGTCGCACGGTTCCTTGGCCAGAGCCGCGCGTTCTTCCGCGGCGTCGGCGGCGATCTAGACGTGCTGGATGACATCGACAGCGTCGGCGCGTTCGATGACGTGTCGGTCGCGCTTTGGATGCTCGCGATGCAGATCCATCCGCGCCACCTCGAGGGCATGGAGAACATTCGCGACGCCATGTGCCTGAACAGCTTTGTGTCATACGCGGACCTCTCGCCCGACGCCATCTACGCGATCCACGGCAATTTGGAGACGACGAAGCGCGCGCCGTGCCACGGCTTCTCGTACGCGACGTGGATCAAGCCCGAGGAGCCCACGCGCGTACCGCAGTACCTCCAGGAGCGCGCGCAGCACCTGGACGCGTGGGACGCAATTGCCATGACGTACTCGATCGAGCGCGCCTCGCACGAGTACGACGTCACGGTTTTCATCAGGATGAGACTGAAAGACGCACCGACCGACGACACGCGCGAGATCACCGCGCAGTTTGCACCGGCTGTCACGTCGTACTTCCCGTTCTGCGAGGTAGTAGCGACCCACGTGCCGCGCAAGTTCGGGCTACTGGCGGATCAGTCGGTGTTTGTGTGCGAGCAGCTCCGCCGCTCGCTCGTCGAGGAGATCGAGCTCAGGCTCACCAGTCTACGGCGCGCGAGCCGCCCGATGTTCACGCTGCTGCTCTACAACCTAGCGAACGAGACGCCCGTGCCGCTGCTCAAGGTTTCGGTCACGCGCAGCGCACGTTACGCCGTCGTCGTGGTGGAGAACTTGCTCGCACAGGCGTACGAGGGCATGGAGCTGCAGGTGTACGACGAGGAGACGTACTCGGCCGAGGAGCGCGACCCGGACATTCTGGTGTTTACGACGCGCGACGCCGAGAACGACGACACCGCGCGCGCGCGGATTGCGGCCTTCGCGACCAAGTACAACAGCACTCGACTCGTGTTGCTTCATCCGCGCGAGACTTTTCGCCACGCGCCGGCGTTCGATGACCGCGTGCTCGTGGTCCCATCGGCGCGTCCAGATACCTCCTCACGATCGTCACGAAAAGCGCTGTATCTGCCGCTGGCGGCGACGGCGTTCGGCAGCACGGGCGCGTTTTCGCCGGTGGATCTGCTGCAGCCGTTCGACACCGCCTCGACGTTCCGCGTGCGCCACTTTTGCGTCGACGACTACGCGCCGCGGCAGTGCGAGCACCCACACCGCGCCTACTTCTTCAACCTGCTCAACGCGCTGGACCGTGTGGATGTTGCCGGCGCGTGCACGAGGCGACCCGATACGCGCCAGTCGCCCCTGGCGGTGGCCGTGCGCAACAACAACTCGCTCGCGGAGAGCATCACGATGAAGAACAAGTTTTACCTGAGCCTCAAGGTCGCGCGGTACGAGCAGTTCAAGTTCACGATCGCGTTCGAAGACGCCGTGAACGTCCCGGGCCACGTGGGCGATACGATCGTCGCGGCGTTTCTCGCCGGCAGCATCCCGATCTACTACGGCCACTCGCCCACGGTCGCGCGACTGTTTAACCCGAAGGCATTTATCGACTGCGGCACGTTCCCGTCGCTTCGCGCATGTGCCAAGCGCGTGCTGGTCGTGCACTCGTCGCCGTTTTTGTCCGAGGCGATGCGACGCGAGGCGCCCGTCATGAACATCACGGCGTTCTACGAGGCGTTCTCGTGGCATCCGGACGTCGTTACGATGGTGAAAGAGGCGCGGAGCTCCATCAACACAAGTGACCATGGTGTGCAGACGCTGGGCGAACAGTTCAAGGAGATGATAGACAGCGCCCCGTAGAAGGCGATGCGCGCCTCAATCAACAGTAGATAGTAATGAGACCAAGAAGGCGGATCGCCTAGCGTTTATGCGTCTCCACGGATCCATTTGTGCTCCAGTAACTGCGACGCTGACCACCTGACCATCCCAGAACTCGTACGTGACGTCAGTTCAAGAATGTCCGGAGGATGTCAAGGCACGGCGTCTCACCGTTCGAGTAGGTTCTTGGACATGGTCTTGACGACAAAGTCCTTGGCGTCCGGAGAGATCGTTTCCCACACGGGTGATGCAAAAGCAAACTCGCCGATTTTAGTCTTACGGAGGATATCGGCGTCCGTGTCGCCGTATATCGGCGGGCAGCCACTGAGTAAGATGAACGTGATCACGCCGAGACTCCATATGTCCACGGCGCTTCCGTGGCGCTCGCCGTTGGCCACCTCGGGGGCCAGATAGCCGGGCGTACCGCGCATACACGTAAGATTGCGCTCATTGGGGGATCCCACCATGGCCGCCGCCTCGAAGCCGGAGAGTTTGATGGTCACGTTGTCGTCTTTCGCGACCAGAAGGACGGTCTCCGGCCGCAGATCGTGGTGGACAACGCCATTCTGGTGGCAATATTCGACGACTTTTAGAAGCTTTTCGGCCAGCCGACGCGCCGTTGGCTCGTCATACCGAGTCTACGAGTACAGGAGATAGTAGTGAGTCACGATACCTGAAACAGAGTACGTGAGGAGCGTTGCTTATCTGCTGTACCTTCTCCTGGATGCGGTCAAAGAGGTCGCCTCCGTCGACACGTTCCAGCACGAGATACCAGTCTTTCTCTTCCTCAAACACGTCCACCAGCGCCACGATACTCGGATGCGAGAGCTTTTGGAGCACAGATATCTCGCTCCTGACCCGCGCGTCGGCGTCGGCGCTGCGCAGCACGCATTTGACGGCGAATGCGGCGCCCGTCGCGATCCGCGTGGCCTCGCGGACTGCGTTCGCGTCGCTGGACGGGAGCGTTCGGCCCGTGAACGCGTACTCCTGCGCGAATGATCGTTCGGCGCGCCGTGTTGGTGTGTTATTCAGGCCAGTCGATGCGCTCGACGTGGACAGCGTGACACCCATTAGAGGAGACGACGCGATCACGTTTGGACGGTTTGATAAGCCGCTCAGGTGTAGCCATTTTAGGAAGCAGAACTCTGGTGTACCCATCTCTTAAGTGCGCCCTAGGTACGGCACACCGGGATCCCTTGTGACGCCGTGAGCGCTTCTTCCCGTTCCTGCGTCTGCAAGATCCAACGCTTCTCTACACTAAACAGATTCGCCGAGTTCGGTCCTCATTGACCGAACCTGGTCGGTCATCATGAGTGCGTCCGACGCCTGGGGGGTGGACACGTCTCTAATACACACCGTATCTGCGATGGGGAGAGCGTGCTGACGTTGGGCTTGGTGCGTGGCTGACTAAAGCGAAGCAGAAACTCCAACGCACAACACGTTGGGATTCGTTTTGTGGGTGGATTGCTCGTGTGAAACAAGTGTCTTCGGTGCTTGGAGCTGCTCTTGTGTAGCCATCTCACTAAGTACGGCTTACGTACGCTTAGTGAGTCATTCCGTGTCCCTCCTCAAATTACTCACGTCTCTCCCACCGATGGAGCTCCATTCACACACACCTCAAATCGCCTCCAAGTGCCATGACGGACCTCCACGCCGCCGCGCACTCGCCAGCGGAGCGCGTGCTCACCAGCAGCGCGCTCTTCCCGCTGATCGTCGCCTTCCAGGACGGTCTCCCGGGGCTCCTCAAGGAGCTCAAGCGCGACCTCAAGCCGTACGAAGACGACGACCTGGCCGCGCTCGCCGTGCGCCATGGCCGTGGCCGCCTGCGCGCGCTCGAGATGATCGACAGCTTGCGCCAGCAGCCACAGTACGCGAAGCGCCGGGATCTGACCTACATGCGCGCGGCGCGCGTGGCCGTGGAGCTGGGCGACGTCGCGGCACTGCGCTGGCTGTTCGAGCGCGCCGACGCCGCGCACCTCCCCACGGCGCCTGCCGATCTCTGGACGCGCGCGCTCGAGCACTTCCGACCGGGCGACTTTGGCGTGCTCGATGTGTTGATGGAGCGTATTCCACGGGAGGCGATCGTCGCGTTCCGTCCAGAGTGCTGGCGCAACGTCCGTGACGTCGAGCTTCTCCGATGGATCCACGAGACGTTTCCCGGCGTGTCGCTGCCTCCGGACGTGTTTACCAACGCGGTTGGGCGCGGCAACGAGGCGATGGTGGATGTGTGGCTCGCTCGCCGCCGCGAGCCGACGCCGCCGCGCGTGCTGTCGGAGGCGTTGTGGCACAACCAGTGGCCCATGTTCGTCAAGCTCGTGACCGAAAAGTCGCTCAAAGAAGACGAAGACGAACGCCGCGAGATGGTCACCGACGCCGTACGTGATGAAGACCTGGCCATGCTCAAGCTGCTCCACGACAAGCCGTTCACGACGCCTCCTGTGGAGGCGCTGGAGCTCGCTGCTCAGAACGGGCTGCTAGAGTTTGTCGACGAGCTCGTCTACCGTCATAGAGAAGGTATCCTCACCCCGAGGGCGCTCCAGCTTGCCGCCTCAAACGGCCACTTGGACATCGTCAAGCTGCTCTACAAGCGCAGTGATTTTGAAGCTTTACCGGGAGCTATCGATGCCGCCGCGACCGCAGGCCACCTCAACGTCGTTCGGTATCTCCACTCAAGCAAGGCGTTTACGGCCACACACGAGGCGATGGACGGCGCGGCGGCCAACGGCCACGTGGACGTGCTCGAGTTTCTCCATGAGAAGCGCCACGAGGGCTGCACGGCAGAGGCGCTGGTGCGTGCGGCCGCTGGTGGCCACGACAATGCTGTTCAGTGGCTGATCGAGAAGCGGGAGGAAGTGCGCTGTGCGCGAGGATTGGACGGGCTGCTGCTTGGTGGAAGAGCCAGCGAATGGCTCGCGTACCGAGAGGAGTGGTCGCTGTACGAAAACGAAGCCGCCGATGGCAAGGAGCACCTAGGTCAGCTAATGTTCGAGGCCGGCGAGAAGGGTAAGATCTCGCCCGTGCGGTTCATCTGCGATGTACTCGGCGGGTCCGAGCTGCTGTTTCGCGCCATCGAGGGCGCCACAAAGATCGGCAGCGTGGGCTGGCTGTTTGCGATCCGGTCGGTTTGTCCCAGCGCCTTACTTCGCGGCAGTCTCTCTACGGCGTTGCTGCTCGCGTTTGACTCGCTGGACGACGCTGATCGCTATCAGCCGTCGGACCAAGAGCGTTTGGACGCGATCAAGTGGCTGTTGCTGGAGAGCGGCGAGCGTACCGACGAGGCGTACGTGACGATGATGCAGCTGGCGGCCGCACAGGCGGAGGAAAGCCGAGACTATCGAATCAGGGGCGTGTGTGGCGCGTTGTTGCGTTGGATGGAGACGCGCGGCGACGACGCAGCGGAGATGGGGCGGCTTCGACTTCAATACGTCACGCACGCGTTCCGCTTCGCAGCGTGTGGCAGTGCGTGTGACTGGATTGTCGACCACGGCGTGGCCTGGGCGCTCACACACACGCGCGAGCTCCACGGTCACAGTGAGCCGTACCAGGACTACCATGAGGAGGACGACAAGTGGCTGCTCGGGCCCATGACGTGGCCCAAGCGCGCGATCGAACGCGGCGACATGGCGGTACTCTACTACTGCTACGAGATCAGCAGGTCGGCTGCGCTACAGGACCACGAAGTGGACGCATTCCGCTTTGACGACCGTGTGCTCACCGCGGCCATCGCCACGGGCCATCTCGCGATGGTCCAGTGGTGCGTCGCGACGTGCTTTGACGGGAAACTCGACGATACGTACCTGCTCGCGTCCGCGATCAAGTACGCGCAGCCGCAGGTCGCCGACTGGCTGCTCTCCAACCACCCGCAGTGCTGCACGGAGCACAGTGCCGACCGTTTCGACGTGTGTGACGCATTCGCGACGCCCGCGATCTTCGACTGGCTGGACCAACTCGACGTCGCGTACCCGCACCTCGTGCGCCACCGGCAGCCCGTGTACATCGCCTATAGTCTGGCGCACGGTGGCCACGTCGCGCTGCTCGAGCGCTGGATCCAGACGCATCCGGAGATCCTGGCCAAGATCGGCGACGTGCTGTTCTACGCCGCGGCCGGCGGCTCGCTCGAGACGGTCCAGTTTGTGAGCGAGCTCATCGCACGTTGTCGGCGCGGGAATGCGGCGCCGCACGCGTCCTCCGACGTGGACGAGTACCAAGTGCAGCGCGCAATGGCGATCGCGGCGGATAGCAACCGTCTGCCGATCGTGCAGTTCCTGTTCTCGACATTTCCCGGTATCCACTGGCACTACGCCGTGCGTGACGCCGCGCTCGCCGGTCGCGTGCGCGTGCTGCGGTTCCTGTTTGTAAACGGCTACGACGATTGGGCGGAGTACCAGGAGATCCAAGAGAACTCCAAGCCCCGGCTCGTGCGCCGCCTGGCGTTCTTGTGCCGAACACGAGGCGTGCGCCGTCTCTAGTGCGGTTGCTGAGACCGTGGTTCATCCTACAGTATTAAGATGATACGATGTACCCATATCCGATTCGGTAGCGAGATCCTTCCATATTTTCCCCTCCCTTGACTTTCACGGGGCGGCACGTCCTCCCTCGTTCCAACCATGCGCATCAGCACGCTTCCACGGGCCACTCTCGCGATTATCGCTCTATCCGCAGCGTCGCTTGGCACGGCGCTCGCACGCGCATGCAGAGATGACGCACTCGCGACGGTCTCCGTTGCCGCTGAGCTGGACGCCCCAGCGATGTACCTCGACGTCCATGGAGCGAACTCTCAGAGCGCCGTGCTCAATCAGACGCCACGCGATAAAGATGAAACGCTGGTGGAGTGGGCGTCACGCGCAGCGGCCGTGGGGCTCACTGTGGCGCCGACGCAGCGCCACGACGACGCGTCGGCGTTTCTCGTGATCGGCGTCAAGTCCAGCGTGCTCCACCACTTCCCGCAGCGCCAGGCGATCCGCGCGACGTGGGCCAGCGCCACCAAACTCCTCGACCTCTCTGTGCGCGTGGTTTTTCTCGGGTGTGAGCCCGATCTTTCGCCGTTCAGGGATGCCACGGAACGAGCCGCCGTCTCGGACGCAATCGCGCGCGAAAAGGAAGTTTTCGGCGACCTGCTGACCAGCGAACTCGAATGCGTTGACTCGTACGCGCAGCTGCTGCGCATGACCGTCCACTTCCTCCACTGGGTCGCCTCGACGTCGCTACGCACGGCTCGCTTCGTTATGGTCACGGATGACGATGTGTACCTGGACATCGCGCGTGTCGCGGCCAAACTCAAGAAACAAACGTTCGCTCGAAGGTTCTACGGCGGGTACGTGTTCCGCGATTTGGAGCCGAAGCGAGACTCTGCGCACAAAAACTTCATCCCGGAGACCCAATATCCCATGCCAACGCTGCCACCGTTCGCTGGGGGCCCGCACTACGTGCTGTCCATGGACGTGGTCGAGTACATCGCACGAAACCGCAACGTGTTACGCGGACTGCGCGCACTGGACGACGTCTCGATCGCGCTGTGGCTCCTCGCGATCCAAATCCACCCGGTGCACATGCCCGAGTTTATTCTGCTGCGAGCGACGCCATGTCACGACCAGGCCATCGCACTCGCGGATCTGTCGCCTTCCTCGGTGATACACGTCCACGGGAATGTGGTCGAGAACCGGAGCGTTTGTGACGGTCTCACCAACACCACGGCGCTCCGGCGGCATCGAGGCATCGTAATACCTGACTCACAGTCAAACGAGGGCGCTGAAATGGGCGAAAGTGACACCAAGCTCGGGTGGGAGTTGTTCCACAACGCTACGTCGTACGCGGTCCACATCGGTGTGACCATCACGGTTGGGACGCACCAAGTCTTTTACGAGTACGTGCCGTCTGCTACCACCTACGAGACTGGGCTGTGTCAGCCAGGCGCGCGGATGCTTCTCTCTCAGCTCTACGTGAACGTGGGCGACGCGTTCTGCGAGTACCACAGGAGGAAGCTGCTCGCGTTCATCGAGGACATGAACCGTAACACTCGTGCCCTCGTGGCACTGCCACGGCATAACCTGGCTGTTCGCGATCACCGCATGATACGCGTGGGGCTCTCCAGAGGCGCGCGCTACGCTCGCGTACTCCTCGAGTGCCTGCTCGTGCAGATGTATCCGTCGTCCTCCATCCTCGTCATGCCCCAAGAGGAGCTTGATGCCCTTGGGCAACTGCCGCCGGATCTGTTTGTCTTCTCGACCCTCGATGAGGATAGCAACGACGGCGTGCCTGACGGTGCGCGTTTCATCGCACAGTACGGCGCAAAGAGCCAAATACTGATGACCTCGGGCGAAGCGTGGCTGCCCGAGCAGCTCCACCCGGCGGTGACACTCATCAGCACGGTCTCCAGCCAGCACCATTCCAAGCAGCTCTATCTCCCGGTCGCGTCCACAGGGTTCGCCGAGATCATTCAGCACTCGCCGCTCGACTTACTTAGCTCGTTCGCGGAGCGAAACAAGCCGTCGGATCCGTCGCGGCGGCGGTTCTGCGCCTACTTGTACGCTCGGTGTGATCGGCTACGGCGCGAGTACATGTTCGATCTGCTCAATGACGTCGAGCCCGTCGACGCGCTCGGCGCGTGCCAGGGCGCGAAGCGATCTCCGACGCCGCGGCAGAGTGTAGAAAGATACAACGACCCATTCTACACGGACATCGCGATCGCCAAGTACACCGACTACAAGTTTGTGATCGCGTTCGAGAACGCGGTTGTGCCGGGGTACGTCACGGAAAAGATCGTGACCGCGTTCCTCGCTGGCGCGATCCCCATCTACTTTGGCCACTCGCCCACAGTGACCCGGATCTTCAACCGCGACGCGTTCATCAACTGCGCTGACTATGAGTCGCTTCGAGCGTGTGCGCAGCGCGTACTCGCGGTACACAAATCGCTAACAGAGTACGAGGCGATGCGACGCGAAGCGCCCATCGTGAACGAGACCGCGTTTCATGAGACCTTTGGATGGCATCCGGCCGTCTCGAAAACCGAGACTTCTCCTACAGCTCAAGCACTGGAGCTCCTACTGCGATCGGGTGATAACCGGATTGTAAAATACTAGATTGGCGTCCTTGCGTAACTACATGCTTTCTATGCTCTCTAGCATTCCCTTGAGACGACTTGCCGTTGTCAAATGATCTTGTGAGACGTCGTGGACTGCTGGATGCCACGAAAATGCCTCAAAATATGCCGGTACATTTGCTGCCCCGATTGGTGGCTGTGCGCGCATGGTCTCGTACTCAGACGGAGATGAGTGGATCTTCATAACGTGTTCAGCGCACTTTCGAAGCGTAAGAAACGCGTGGCAGCTGATGAACGCCTCGCGATTGAAGACGCGGGCGATCGTCGCGTGATGACCGACGTAGACCGGGATGCAGCCGGCCAAAAATGCTGTCACAATCTTGGAGCTGATATGGCCGGGCGCTTTGAGACGGTCCTCGACGATCAAAGCGAATTTGAACCGACTGTACGCTATTACCTGCTCGTCAAGAGTCATCGCAACATCGTGACCCTCACCATCCAGACATGTGATGACTAGTCTTTCTTCCTTCAGCGCATCTGTCAAAACTTGTGCCGCTGAGGATGCCACTGCCCCAAGCCCTCGGTTGTCGAGAACCATAAACTTGCGCTCGTTGAAGCTTTCCTCGAACTCGAGGGGGATCAGCAGATCGAGTGGTGTATGCTTCGTTCGATTCATGAATCCGAGCGATGCTTGTGGCACATATAGGCGTCTCCTTGGCGTAGACGTGTCGTCGCTGAAGCAATCGGATATCCACACGGCATGCTCATTGTCGTCGTTCATCGCCTCGCTTGTGAAGGCGTCAATGACGATATGCCTCGTTCGCGAGCCAGTTGAAGTGACCGATCTGGCGATGTATTCAGCTGCCACATGAACGTGAAAGTCCGGCGGGATATGGGGAAAGCGCGCATCGTAGTCCGCTTTGCCCAGCATGTAGATGTGTGCGTCAGCGTACATCGTGGCTATGAGATTCTCGATCAGCGATCGGTACGCAGCTGCTCCTTTCGAAAGACGCACAAATACGGCGGGGCTGCGGATGCCTTGGTGGAGGTTGGAGAGCGCCAGCGTATAGAACACTTTCATCGCCGGCGCTCGCGCCAAACTGTTTCGCAAAAACACGGCCATCTCATCGCGTACTTCATACACAAAGTTCTCGGTCAGCGCTATGGTCGGCATCATCTCTCCTGCAGCGTGTAACAGCTCTCGACAAAATCCGATGAACGGGACGTGGGACGGAACGTACACAGCAGTGGCAGATTCGTTGGTCTTGGCAGCCTCCAACGTGACGATAATGAACGCGACGCGCGTCAAGGGGTCAAACCGCGCGTCCCAGTGCATCACGATGGATGTTTGCTGTCGGCCCGGCCCAACGAGCGCCAGAGAAGGCAGCGATGCGCCCTCAGACGACTTAGCCCAACCCGTGAGCGAGAATCCGTTGCAAAAGCTGCGATGGTCGATGAGGTTGGCATGAAGGGCGCGCATACCCGACGGCGACAGATTCGTGTATGAGATTAGCGCGTTGTGGCAGAGCGAAAAGCGAATGTCGTCGAACACGTCAAGGTAAAGCGGTGCAAGCTGAAGCAGCGTGCGCAACCAGAACGCGACACTCACGTCTTCCAGGGTGCCGACGCCGCGCAAGTGATCGCTATTGCGGGCAAGAAAGTGAACAAGGTCGGCGGAGAGAACATATTGCGGGCCGCTTGCAAACGCGGGGAATGCCGACATGGGGTAATGGCTGGTGGAAACGTAGTTCTTCGCTGTGATCGCGCGAATTGGGCGAATCATCGTGTTGAACTGGGTGGCCCAGATTTGGCCACCATAGAAGCGTCGCGAAGGTGTTGATCCAGATTTGAGCATCTCAACTAGCTTGTCGATTCGCACGTACGTGTCGTCGTCTGTCACCATTCCATACTCGGCAAGTGGATAGTGCCTGGTTATCCATCGAAGAAAGGCGAGGGTTTTGTCGACGAGTGTGTAGTACGAGTCCGCGCAACCACCTAGTTCGTGCGTGAGCAGATCGCCAAAGATACGCTTCTCTTCGGCCAGCGCTTCTAATATCCCATGACGATCTCTTTGTGAGACTTGGTTGTCAAATGTCGGCTCACATCCGAGGAAGACCACGCGCACGCCAGACGCTTGTGCCGTCGTCATATTGCCCCACGTTTCTCGGATGGTCTGGCGTTCGAGAAAGCCGGACACCACGCTGCTCTTCACACCAATGACAAGGAAGCAGTCTGTGCAGAAGTGGCTGTCGCTTGGCGGCACCTGATGTTGACTGGTGGCCCACTCCAAAAGCGCTCGCGTCCCGGGAGAAGAAGGCTCGTCGGGAGTGTGGGTGATGCCCTGCGCTGACGCGGCGGGGCATTGTTTGACCACACGGGTACTCATGTTTGAGGTGGCGCCTGCCGCCGAGACGCACGCGCTTGGCCGCTCCAACTCCAGCGCCCCAGCGGACACGCGCGCCGAGGACGCCGCGGCGAAAGCGAGGAAGACGGCGCTCCACAGCGACACGCACATCCGAAACGAGATGAGACTATCAAGGAGGAACCCCCAGTGGGGGTCCCAGCATGAACAAAATATAGAACATTTGTTGAGTGGAGGAGTGATAGTCACCGAATCGCGATCCTTCTACGTTTCTGAGCGCCAGTTATCAATCTCGTCCGTCACCCGGATCTACAAATGGCGTCGTCGTCGCGCTACGCGCGATTTCGTGGGTTCGTGGCGGCGCTGGTTCTTTGTGTCTTGGTGGTCAAAAACCATAGACTTGCGCTTGTTGAAGCTTTCCCCGAACTTGAAGGGAGCCAACAGATCAAGTGGTGTGTGCTTTGTTCGATTCATGAAGCCGAGCGACGCTTGTGGAACATGTAGCCGCCTCCTGAACTTGGACCTCCATGAGAGTTTCGATCAGCGATCGGTACCCTGCTGCTCCTTCCGAGACGCGCACAAATATGGCGGCACAGTGGATGCCTTGCTGGAGGTTGGAGATCACTAGAGTGTAAAATACCTTCATCGCCGGTGCATGCGCCAAGCTGGTTCGCAGAAACGCGGTCATCTCGTCGCGTACCTCGTATACGAACGTCTGGCTCAGTGCGGTCGTTGACATCTTGGCGCTGGCGGCGTGGAAAAGTTCACGACAAAAGCTCATAAATGCGGTGTGCGACGGCACGTAGACAGCACTAGCGGATTCGTTGAACTCGGTAGCCTCGATCGTGACGATGACAAAGGCGACGCGCGTCGACGGATCAAATCGAGCGTCCCGCTGCATTTCAATTGGTGTCTTCAGCCTTCCCGGCCCGGCGAGTTGTAGCGCAAGCAGCGACGGCTCCTGAGACGCCCAGCCCGCGAACGCGAAACCGTTGCACAGCTGCCAGCGACGTCCGCGAGGCCACGCGAATAGGGAGCTTAAGAGAGCTATGTACTTTGTACAATGTAATCTACTTTGCATCGAATATGGGAGGTAGGTCTGCAAACTCCACTTTGTTGGCAGCAATTGTTGGAATTGCAGTGGAATCACTGCAAGGATTCCCACAATTGTAGTTTGCAGCTGGGTCTAACCAACAAAACCTCCCATCGCTTATACTTTAAAATACGAAGGGAAATGCAAAGTGCAAAGTGCAAAGTGCAAATTCGCACTTGAGCTCCCTAATCGGGCGAATCGTCGTCTTGAACTGTGTGGCCCAGACTTGGCCGCCATAGAAACGACGCGATGGTGTTGACGGTGACTCAAGCATCTCGATCAATTTGTCGATTCGCACGTACGTATCGTCATCAGTCACCATCACATACGCAGCGATAGGGTACCGAGCCGCGCTCCACCGGAGAAAGCCAAGGGTCTTCTCAACGAGGGTGTAGTACGAGTCTGCGCAACCGCCAAGCTCGTGTGTGAGAAGATCACCAAAGATGCGCTTCTCTATAGCCAGCGCTTCCAATACCCCATCGCGTTCTTTTGGTGACACTTCGATGTTGAACGTCGGCTTGCATCGGAGGAAAACCACGCGTGTGCCCGACTCTCGCGCGGCCATCGAGTTTGTCCACGTTTCCCGGATGATCTGGCGCCCATCGAAGCCCGAGACAACGCTGCTTTTCACGCCAACGATTAGGAAGCAGTTGGCGCAGTGACCGTGATCGCTGGACGGCACGAGACGTTGGCTGGTAGCCCACTTCAAAAGCGAAAGCGTGCCGGAGGAAACGGACTCGTCACGATCGGAAGTGTAGATGCTGTGTCCTGAGGTGACAGAACAATCCTTGAGCGTACCTACACTCGTGTTTCGGGCCACGCCAATGCCCGAGATACACGCGCTTGGCTGCTCCGCCTCACGCTGGGGCGCCGCAGCCGACACGCGCGCCGGCGACACCGCGGCGATCGCGATAACGGTTGCGTTCCATGCGCACGCGCGCATTGGGACGAGGGTGAGAGTCTCACTTGAGACCAAAATAAAGAACATTGGTAGAATCGAGAGTGATGGTCAACCGTGTCGCAATCTTTCGAAGATATTTCTCCGGCTCGACCTTCGCTAGAGGCTGGCCATCGAACTCCATGAGCACAGGGAAGTGGTCTCGTTGGGCGCGTGCTCTCGTAGCGGCGGTGGGCGTATGTGCGGCAGCGCTGTGCCGCGCAGACCAACCTTCGACCGACGCATTCCGCCTCTCCCTACCTACGTGGGCTCTCCATCTCAACGGCGAGCAGGAACTCGCGGACTCCGCGCCACAGCCACCGGTCGCTGGTGATTTGAACGGCCACGGCGGGGAAGGACTGCTGGCGTGGGCGAACCGACACCGTGAAGACACCGTCGTACACCATCGCGATGGAAGGGAGCATAGCACCGGTGTCTTTTTGCTCGTAGGTGCCAAGACCAGCGTCGTCCACGGCTTTGCACGCCGGCAAGCCATCCGACGAACCTGGGCGAGTGCGCCATTCGTTCCACGCGACGTCCAAGTCATGTTTCTAGGCTGCGAACCGGATCTGTCGATATTTTCACCAGAGAAGCAGCAGAATCTGCGAGAGGCGATCCAGCGCGAGAAGCTCATCTTCGGCGATCTTCTCACGAACGAGTTATTCGATTGCCACGATTCTTTCGTAGGGCTCCCCGAAAAAGTGAAAGCTTTCTACAAATGGTCGGCCGCCTCGTACGCGTCGCTCATGTACGCCATGGTGATTGACGACGACATCTACTTACGCCTCGATCGTCTGGTGGCTTTGCTGCGCCGTCCATCGACGCCGCGCCGTCGCTTCTTCGGGGGCAATGCAGCGACCAGCGTGCACCGAGGCCTCACAATAGCAATTCGCGATCCCCGCAACAAGTACTATGTCTCGCCACACGCGTACCCGATGCGTGATCTACCACCGTTTCTCACTGGCGCGCACTACATCGTGTCCGGCGACATCGTTCGCTTCGTATCTCGAAATGCTGAGGAACTGCGGAGTATCAAAGCACTCGACGATGTATCGGTGGGGCTCTGGGTGTTCAGTCTGCTGCGAATCAAGCCAACTTGGTTCGACGAGTTCCACGTCCTTCGAAGCTCGCGTGCTTGCGCCGATGATCTCATCTCGCTCGCGGACCTAAACATCCCGGCGATCCATCACATCCACGCGAACATCGTCGCTGATCGTCGGCTGTGCGACAAGTTTAGCGATGAACTCTGGATCAAGAAAGCTCGAGGCCTCGTGATGCCGAACGCACTGGACCATGCACCCGCTGTTGAGACCGGTGAAGGCAACGTATTTCTCCATTGGGATCTGCAGCTGGACGAATCGCACAAGACACTCCAGATCTACGTGCAAATAACAGTGGGTACCGCCGCCATCGACTTTGTGTACGTGCCTTCTGTGATGCGTGCGGAAGACGGTTTTTGTGGCCAAGCGGCGTCGCGGCTCCAGGAAACACTCTATCTTCTGGTCGGACACGAGGCGTGTGCATACTTCACTGATGTACTCATCTCGGCATTAAATCAGGCGGGGGCGGATGACCCGTCGTTGGCCCCTTTGCTGAAGCTAGCTGAGCATAACCTGCGGCGCATGAAGATCGACGACGCAGACGAGCAAGCCGCGGTTGCTGCCGCTGTTAAGGCGCATACTAGCTTTGTACCGAGTCTGCGCCCTACGGTTAATGTGTTGCTCTCGAACAACTCGCAACCTCTGCGGTCGCTGTTCGAAAGCCTCATCGTGGACATCATGCCAGATCGTCAAGTACTCGTGCTCAGCGAACTCGACGCAGCAGAGCAAGCTGGGACAGCGGTGGCACTAATTGTTGTCTCCCGATCGGACGGTGAAAGTGTACTGAAAGACGCACACGCACGTGCCAAGATTGTTTTCGTCGTTGACGATGACGCCCCCAAGATGCCAGCCGCGGACGCAGCTATCGTGATCTTCACTGCCTTCCCTGACGAGCACAGCAATGGAATATTCCTCCCGGCCGCCTCACGCATGTTCGCCAGCACGATCAAATACACGCCACTGATGCTACTCAGCGCAAATCAGGACGTGGAAGATAACTATCGAATGGGCCTACGCGTTGTCTCAGGCTGCCGGTTGCCGCAAGACCACGCAGAGGAAAGCACGCAACTATCGTCGTTTCTCGACGTCATGAGGGCATCATCTATGCCGGTCGATCACATCAGCTCCTGCTCGTGGACAACTCGCTTCGTATTGGATAGTGCGGTTGAGAAGTTACAAGGCGCGCTCTTCGCCGTGATTGATGCGCCCCAAACCGCTAGTGACGATGTGAGCGACCGCTTGCTCGCGGCGTTTCTTGCCGGTGCGATCCCCGTTCACCTTGGCGGAGGCTCTACTCGCCCTTTGTTCAATCCACACGCATTCGTCGACTGCGCGGCCTTCGATGGACCTCAGGAGTGCGCTCGCCACGTTCTTCAGCTCCACACATCGCGGGTGTTGCTCGCGCTGATGCGTCGGAGACCACCAATCACGGACCGTCGGGCGTTTGATGAAGCCTTTTCGTGGCATCCTGAAGTCGTCGCCGCCGTGGCTGCCCACGCCGAGGAGGTCGAGGGTTCTAGTGGTGCTATAACCATGAGCTCGCGGCTGTCGAGCATTGTCAACTAACCATATTCCCCGCTACGATTCATGTTGATCGGCAGAATGCTTTATTTTTCCCCATGGAACCCGCTGCAGCTTTCGTGTGCCTGTTGTGCGGTATGTGTCAGCGGCGGTGGTTTTGCGTTCTCGCTGCCGTCGTGGGTGATCGATCGACACTACGCTTGCGCGTCTCCCATGAGGTGGAAGAGTGTGGCCAAGATGATCAGGACGAAGATGTTCGGCTCACACGGTTCCCTTTCTTTTTAATCAATCAAGCGCAAACTTCCATGTTAGTTTCTAATCTTCCAGCGAGTGTGGAATAGTGAAAACTCGCGAACACTTTGAGAGAATCACTTGGGCGGAGACATGTCGAACGCGCTGAGGAAGTTAGGAAAACCGCGGGGAGAGCAAGGGAAATGGCGCTCGACAGCCACACTCACGCTTGAAACGGGGAACTTCGCATCGAATGGAAAATAGAACAATTCTAGAAACAGAGTGATGGTCACAGGATCACGATCCTTCCTATTCTAATCTCTCAGACAATTATCGTCGGCCATCGGGTCCTCCAAAATGGAGGCGTCGCCGCGACGCACCGCGCTGCGCGGCACCATGGTGGTGACCGTGCTCTGTGCGTTGCTTTACCAGTTTACGGGCGCCACCTCCCACTCGCTCAGCATCCAACTCCCAAGATGGGTCGACGAGTTGAACGCTGCGCGGGCCATGACGGCAGATGTCGCTCCCGAGAAAGTCACTGACGCTCCCGCACATTCCAAGGAGGAGAGTCTGCTTGACTGGGCGAGTCGCGGCTACGACCGCTCGGCCGCGAAGACTCGGCATGATGGAAAAGCCCGTTCGGACGTATTCTTGCTCGTCGGTGCGAAGACAAGCGTGATCCACGGATTTGCGCGGCGACAACTGATTCGAGAAACGTAGGCGAGTGCGGCGTTCATGCCGAGCAACGTCAAATTGGTGTTTCTAGGATGCGAGTCCGATCTTTCCATGTACTCTCCAGATCGTCAACAGCGGTTCCGAGAGGCGATCAAGCGTGAAAAGCGTGTCTACGGAGACCTGCTCACGAACGAGTTACCTCGATGTCAAGATTCTTACGCCGGTCTGCCCGACAAGATCCGGGCTTTCTTTTATTGGGGCGCGATGACGCACTCCGAGCTGGCATACACGATGGTGATAGACGATGACATCTACATGCGGCTCGATCGACTCGTCGCTCTTTTGCGGCGTCCATCGACGCCGCGCACTCGCTTCTACGGTGGCAACTCAGCCACGAGTGAATATCGTGGACTGGCAGAAGCCGTTCGTGACGTTCGCGACAAGCATTATATCCCTCAGCACGCGTACCCCATGCGCGACCTGCCCCCCTTCCTGACTGGTGCACACTATATTTTGTCCGGTGATGTCGTGCGCTTCATTTGCCGCAACTTTGATCATCTCAAAACGCTCCAAGGTGTCGAGGACGTGACTGTCGGGCTATGGTTGTTCAGTCTGCTCAAGATCAGGCTGACTTTTTTTGATGAATTCCAAGTTCTGCGACCGGACCTGGAATGTATCGAGGATCTCATCTCTCTCGCGGATCTGGACGTCATGGCCATACGCCATATCCACGCCAACATCGCATCCACTCGGCATCCATGCCAAGACTTGGACAAATTACAGATGCTCAAGAAGGTGCGAGGCATCGTCTTGTTAAACTCACGCGAGCAAAGTTCAGGAAGACAAGACGGCGAGTCATTCCTCAACTGGGACTTGCAGCTCGACGACGTCAGTCATCGGCTTCAGATTCAAGTGCAAGTGACAGTGGGCGCCGTCGCTATCGATTTCTTGTACGTGCCGTCCAAGGTCCGCGCAGAAGAAGGTTATTGCGGCCAGGCGGCGTCGCTGCTCCAGCAAAAGCTATACCTTTCCATTGGGTACGAAGTATGTGCGCACTATACCAAGGTGATGTTGAATGCGTTGGAACGCGCCACGGTCGACACGCCTTCGTTCTGGCCCAAACTGTCGCTCGCGACGCATAACTTGCGCCGTATGCGAATCGACGATGAAGCAGATCAAGTCGCAATCGCCGCGTCCATCGAGGCGCGTACAAGTTTCGTACCGACTGTTCGGACAACGTTCACGGTCGTGTTATCGAATAGCACGCGATTGCTACGCACGCTGATCGAATGCCTCACCGTGAATCTCGTTCAAGATCGTCAAATTCTGGTGCTCAACCAAGACGAGATACGGGCTCCAACAGCGAAACAGGTGGATATTATCGTGGTCTCCGAATCCGACGGTGAGGCCGCGCTGGAAGACGCGCTGGCTTGTGCCGAGACTGTCTTCTTCATCGTAGATGCCTCGGCAGTCATGCCCACCGTGAACCCACGTGTCGTGGTCTTCACTACCGTCCGCACGGAGCCCCCCAACAGCATCTTCCTCCCAACCGCCTCACGCTTTTTCGCTACCACGACCAGGTACTCGCCAAGGATGCTACTTCACGAGCGCGAGGATCGTGTGAACGCCCGACGAGTGGGACTCCGCGTCGTCTCTGCTTGTCGTCAGGACCAACAGCAGCACCAAGATATAAGCACGGAGCTTTCCACGTTGCTGCACGTAGTTGAGGCGGCATCGATTCCAGTAGACCGTACCAGCGCTTGCGCACGGGACACTGGCTATTCATTGGACGGCGCGGTCGACAACTTCAAGGACGCGTTGTTTGCCGTAATCGAGTCCCATTCAAGCGGCCACGCCGATGTTAGTGACTGGTTGCTCGTGGCGTTCCTCGCCGGCGCGATCCCGATTGTTTTCGGCCGCAGTTCCTCGGGTTTGTTCAATCCACACGCACTCGTCGACTGTGGGGCGTTCGATGGACCTCAGGCGTGCGCGCGCCACGTACTTACGCTCCACGCGTCACCCGTGTTGCTCGCACAGATGCGTCGGAGACCACCGATCACAGACCGTCGGGCGTTTGACGAGTCGTTCTCATGGCATCCGGAGGTCGTTGCTGCTATGGAGGACCAGAGCGAAGGGATTGAGGAACCCACAGGTGTCATGACCCTGGGCGAGCGGCTCGAACGCTTGCTAATAGGGTTTGCTCACGTAGGATAAATGACAACGGATGTGGCTTTTGGCATTTCGCCGGTGTGTGGTTTCATGTCGAACTTGAGTATTACTGTCTTCCAACGAGCCCCGTGCGCCTGCGGGTCATTTGTGTCTCATACGTCATCGACACGTCTGGCAGATAATTGCCTAGTAATATCACCCAATCACAAGGGTTGCTTAGCGGTGGTATCTTCTCCCTGACCCCTCCATAAAATCTCTCTACAGATCCTCAAGTGTTGCGTGCGATGCGGCTGCCGTGCGGGGCGCTGGTGGCGCTGCTGGTGCCGCTCGCAGGCATCTGCCTCGCCGTCAGCGGCAGTGCCAGCGACGGCGCCAGTGCCATTGCTATCTCGCTGCCAGCGTCGGCTATCGATCTCAACGCGGGACTGGTCACGCACGTCTCCGAACAACATGAACAAGAGCAAGGCGACAGTTCCGACGACGACGCAGACGTGGACTTGCTCACGTGGGCGAGCTACCAGCGCGACCACGACGGATCGCCAGATTCTGCACAGCACGATGGCGACGGCGTGTTCTTGCTCGTTGGGGCGAAGACCAGCGTGGTCCACGGCTTTGACCGGCGGCAAGCGATCCGACAGACTTGGGCGTCCCATTCCTCCTTACCGCCTGGCGTCCGAGTGGTTTTCCTCGGGTGCGAACCCGATCTCACAGTGTATGATGCGGACCACGAGCAGCGCCTGCGAGACGCCATCGACAAAGAACGGCGCGTGTATGGGGATCTCCTCACAAGCGAGCTGCTTCATTGTCAAGACTCGTACCTTGGGCTCTCCGACAAGATCAAATCTTTCTTCCACTGGGCCACAGCAGCGCACCCGACGCTCGTGTACTTGATGATCACGGACGATGACACGTACCTGCGCGTGGACCACTTGGTGGCGCTGCTGCGCCATCCGTCTACGCCCTCGCGGCGCTTTTACGCGGGCAACTCAGCATGCGACGAATGCCGCGGGCTTGGACCCCCAATTCGCGACCCGCGCGACAAGTACTACATCGCGCGCGACAAGTACCCGATGGCACAGTTCCCGCCGTATCTCTCGGGTGAACACTTTGTGCTGTCGCGTGATCTCGTGCGCTTTCTCGGACGCAACTACCTCGATCTGCGCGGTCACGGCTGCCTGGACGATGTCGCGATGGGGATCTGGCTCTTCAATCTGCTGCGAGTAACGCCCACGTATTTCACCGAGTTCCAGGGGCTGCGATTTCTTCAAAGCTGCCGCGATTACGACCTCATCTCGTTCTCGGAACTCTCGGTCTATTCCGTGCGGCGCATCCACCAAAACCTCGCGCACGGGCATCGGATGTGCGAGGGCTACGATCTGGTGAGGTGGCAAAAGCAGCCCCGCGTCGTCTCTAGTAAGAGCGGGCGCCGAGCCTCGTTCGATTGGTCCATCCAATACGACACAACCGCGAATCGAGCTCAGATTGCGATGCGAGTTGCGGTCGGGGCCGTGTCGGTGAACTTTGTTTACCAGCCTTCCACAGCGACGGCGGCGGTCGGGCTTTGTGGTCATGGGGCGTGGTTGCTCCAAGAAAAGCACTACATCACCGTCGGAGAAGGTCTGTGTGCTCAGTTTTGCCAGAGGATTCTGCCAGATTTGGAAGAAGCCGCGCGTGAGCATCCTGCGTTGGCGCCGTCGTTAGCAATTGCTCAGCACAACTTGAGGCGGCTTCAGGTTGTAGAACAAATGCAGGAGGCGTCACGTGAGGACCAAGGCGAAAGATTGATCTTTACGGCCATACTATCGGAACATGCGTGTTCGCTTCGAGTGTTACTCGAGTGTCTCTTCCTCCAGCTCCATCCGGACAAGCATGTGCTCGTCTGGAACGAGACCGAAGCAAGAAATGCGTCGAGCCGTGTGGATGTGTATGTTACAGTGGACCAACACGGCTTGATGAGCTATCTGCCTCGCGCGAGGGCAACGATTCTGATTGATGATCCTCAGCAGTCTCGGCTGCCGCCAACCTCAATGATGAGCGACCCGCGCATAGTGCATTTTACGTCGTCGCACCTGGAAGCGAGCGACGCGTCGAACGCGCTCTACCTCCCGCTTGTCTCGCGTGGATTTGCGCGCTCCAAGAAATTCGACCCGACAATGCTACTCCGACCTCGGCAGAAGAAAACGACCACGAAAAACGAACAGCGTGGTGTTCGTATCGTATCTGGCTGCGAACAAGCTGGAGCATCCCTCTCCCCATTTCTTCGCCGACTGCAGGGAAGGATTGGGACCAACGACGACGTCCTCTTTGTGTGCAGCTCATTACGCGCTGAGGCCTCTTCATCGCTATTCTATCTGGACGAAAGCGTGAAGATGCTTGAAGAAGCCAAGTTCGCTGTCGTTTCTCAGGTGGCCGGGGATGACGGAAGCGATCGCCTCGCCATGGCATTTCTTGCGGGTGCGATTCCCATTTATGTTGGCGATTTCAGTGCCATCAATGCTATGCGGCATCTATTCAATTCTGAGGCGTTCTTCGTCTGTGGGTCCGATGGCTCGGCAGAAGATTGTGTACTTCAAGTGTTACAAGTGGATGTATCGTCGACATTGTACCAGCGGATGCGGCAGTCGCCACCGATCGCGGATGTTCGCGTGTTTGAGGAGACCTTTTCGTGGCACCCAGCGGTTGTAGAGGCCATGAAGACTCGTGAACGCCCCACCGGGGCTATACGAATGAGTGAACGCCTCGAAACAGTATTAAGACTGAACAGTTAGGTCTCATTGAATAGCAAGAAGCATACATTCTGCCTTGTACAAGTATCCTTGTTTCAGTTGGCGTCATCAAACTAAAAGTTTCTCTAGTTGGGCGACCACCGACCACGACCCCTGACGGTTGAATCCCGGCTCCCGCATCTCGTCAACCGCTGGATGCCACGAGAACAGTTCTGCAAAGGCCGTGCGATTAGTGAGAGGGGCGGCTGAGCGCATGGCCTCGTACTCGGCAGGTGAGTTGTGGACCTCGCGGACACGGTCCGCACATGCCTGCAGCGTCGAGAACGAACCGCAGTCGATGAACGCGTCGCGGTTGAAGATACGTGAAACGCTTTCGGAGTCGCCGTAGTAGATGGGCACGGCTCCAGCGAGGAATGCCGTTACAATCTTCTCGGTCACGTATCCAGGTGCCGTGAAGGAGCTCTCGAACGCGATCACAAACTGGTACTGGCGATAGATATCAACAGCGTCGTCTGCGAAGAAAAGTGAATAGCGGCTGACGAGTTTTCTCTCGTCGGGTGTCCGATTCGTGCCCTGACAATGCCCGAGCGCGTCGGTTGGCCCAATGGCGTTGAGAAGATCGAACATCCGTTCGCGCTCAACTACCGCACAGTTAGAGAACAAGTAGGCGCCAAATCGCCGCTTAGCCGTATCACTCTCCACCGGCCTTCGTCGCAGTAGCTCAATCGGCGTATGACGAACCATTTCACCGAATGCAGCTGCCGCGTATGGTAAGTACACGTGCTTGGTGTGTCGTGGTGATACCACGGTCGAGAGCAGTGTCACTTGAGGGTGCAGCTGATACAGGGGCCATGACTCACCTGAGACCATCAACATCCGACTCGTCGGTCCGTACTTATTCACAAAGGCTGCCCCCGTCGGCGGAAGATGCAGTTGGTCACTCTCAAGGCGTAACCCATCATCCAGCACGGAAAATACGAAGACGTCCGGCGGGGGCGAGTGCACAGGGCGTGCTTCCTCGTTCAAGACAGCGAGATGGTGTGACTCGTAGAGGCGGGCAAAGATACACTCGATGAGAACTCGCGAATAGGTGGATTCGCGGGACAATGCCACGGTCCAGACGGGCGACACGACGCCCGCAACGTCATCGGCTTCTGATCTGGCGAGGTTATGGCGAGCGATTTCGAGTTTGGCACGTAGGGGCGGCGCCTTAGAGTATTGCTTGGCAACGAATCGCTGGAGCAAGTGACGATGGCGAGCACACAGAGACGGACTGAGCACCACTGAAAATTGCTGACGAACGACCTCGAGCAGTTGGGGGCAGAACACCGCATTGTACGGACCAGCGGACGGGACGTAGACAAGAGAAGCTTGTTGGTTGTCCAATTCACAATCGACTTGGATGTGGAGCGACGACGACGCGGGGTCGTGCTGAATATCCCACTTGAACCGCACACTTTCTTCGACGACGCTCGTGTCGCGGGGGTCGCCGATAGCCGTCTTGTCGCGGGCGAGGTTATACCAAGTCTCGATCGAGAACCCCGCGCAGAGTGGACGTCCATTGATGACATTCGAGTGGATTTGTTGGATACCAGCCATTGACAGACCGCCGAACGAGATGAGATCTTCTGTACACGATCCATGCGGCAGCATCTGAAAGCTGTCGAGGAACGTTGGGTGCACTTGCAGCGCGAGCATCCACAGCGCCATCGTCACGTCGTCCAGCCCGTCGAGTCCTTCGAGGTCGTCTCGATTTCGAGCGATGAACTCAGCCATGTCGCGCGACAGAATGTAGTGGGCGCCTGAGACAAACGGCGGGAGTTCGGACATCGGGTACTCGTCGTGGGATACGTAGAAGCGGCTGTGAGGGTCTCGTTCGGGCGCGTTGGGCGCGCGTTGAGCTTCCGTGGCTGCGTTGCCCGCGTACATCCGTTCGCTTGGCAGAATGTCCGTCTGGAGCAATTCGATAAGTCGATCCAAGCGCACGAATACGTCGTCGTCCGTCATCATCACATACGCCGGGGACGGTCTTGCGAGCTCTGACGAGCTGGTATTTTCCGCAAAGTGCATGAACTCGATCGTCTTGCCCACGAGCCCTGCAATCGAGTCCTCGCAGCGCAATTCATCCGTAAGCAGATCTCCGTAGGTGGTCTTCTCCAGCATGATGGTCTCGATCGCACGGGCGCGGTCGGCGTCGGAAAGCCCGGAGACATCAGGCGAGCACCCGACAAACCACACGCGGACGCCCAGCGAGCGCGCCAGCGGCGCAGCCCCCCACGTGTTCCGAATCGCTTCCCGCGCTGCCGCACCATTAAGCACGTTCGTCTTGACGCCGATAGCGAGATAATACTCTGCTTCTGGGTCGGTGGTCTCGTAAGAGGCGTTATGCGGCGCCTGGAAGGAGCGAACGGCACTGCTAGCCGTGGGCCACTGGTCGCGACTGATGCGGCGGGCGGACGCGTCCGTCGACAGCGCGATCGTCACGTGGCCGTTCTCTCCAGCCAGCACATCCGCGAGCGCCTGGAGCGTGCATTGCACGGCGAGCAACGACGCCGCCGCCACCAACCGCATGATTGTCGGCAAATGGAAGCGATCACGGAAATGTGGAAAGATCTCCAACAGATCCAAACGATAATTGGCTAAAAGCATGCTATCTCGCATTATAATTGGACAATATATTGCAGTGCAGGTCCGAATGTTCACACGTCACAGATTGCTTCCCCCCGCCCCCCCCCCACAAAAAGCGACTTTGATTATGACCCGATGGCGCTCGTGCGGAAGGCGCTCGTCGTGACGGCGCTGTGCGCAGCGGCCGCGCGCGCGACCGGGCTTAGCGTACAGGTATCCACCGGCTTCCGAGCCAACGATGCCGCGACCAGGGCCGGTTTTGATCCTCGTAACGACACTCACGGCCACGAGCCCGCGCGCTGGACTAAGTCCTCTACTCCGTCGGCCACGCCGTCGCCCGTGCGCTCTCTGCAGCTGTCGAGCTCCACTCGACTACTCATCGGTGTCAAGTCGGCAGTGCTCAGCGGATTTGAAAGCCGCCAGACGATTCGCGAGACGTGGGGGAATTTGGCGGCGGATGGAACCGAGGTCGCCGTTGTCTTTCTCGGCTGCGAACCAGACTGGACGGAGCTCAAACACGTGAACAAGGCGCGGCGCAAGGTGGAGGACGAGAAAGAAGCGTACGGTGATCTGCTTACGCACGAGCTTCAGTGTCGTGACTCATATCACACTCTCGTGGATAAAGTGAAGGGTTTCTTCCGGTGGGTCCAAGACCATCAAGCTGCCGAAGCGATTCCGGCGCTCCAGTTTGTGATGCTCGTGGACGACGACGTCTACATTGACGTACATGCGCTCAAGCGCATGCTGTTCAATGTAGACGAGCCATTCTTGTCTCCGAAGCACTTTTACGGTGGCCAAGTCATCCAGAAGCAGTTTGGTGTCGCATTGCACCCACTGCGCGATCCACGCGAGCGGAACTACCTGCCAACTGACTCGTACCCACTCGGCGAGAAGCCTCTATTCGCGACGGGCGCCCACTATCTCATGTCAGTCGATCTGGCGAGATTCCTTGCGCGTAACAGCGCCGATCTGCGTGGCGTTGGGACGCTAGAAGACGTCAGCGTTGGGTTTTGGTCGTCGTCGCTGCTGGGCGTTCATCCTGTTCACATCCCGTGGTTTGACAACGTACGCTTCACGCTCTGCCACAACGCGCTGATCGCGTACGCGGACCTATCGCGAACGGCTATGCGTCGCGTCCATGAAAATCTTCGGTTGAATCGAAGCTTTTGTGACGGATTCGACCCCGTTGACTGGGACAAGCGCGACCGTCAGCTGAAGACTCAACTGCCACGCTCCCAGCTTGCCGGACATAACCGTATCTTGCGACGTCTTCGGTACGACTGGGATCTCCAGTTGGATCAGATCTCCTCTGTTCTCCAAATCAGGACGACAATCTCAACGGACGATTTGAGCGCCGTCGAGAGTGCTGTTGCCATTTACACCCCGGCGAAAGACACTTTTGAAGCGTTCTGCCGCTATTTGCTGAGCGTGGCGCAGCACGAGATGCCAACAACTGCTATCCCGCAAATGTTTTGTCTGGAGCACCGCGCACTGCTCGCACAGTTCATGGTCTCGGCAACGGCGGCGGGCCCGGCGTTCAATCACGTTTATGCACTCACGCATAGCAACCTCCAGCAAGATGCCGACAGTTTAGCGGTCTTTGTACAGCTTACTGGAAGCGTCTCGGCAGACCGAACACTCGTGGAGTGTTTAATGGCCGCAGCATTGGAAGACCTGCACGTGACAGTGCTCGACAGAGAAGAGCACCAGGCGCGGTTCGGTACGATTGATCCAGATCTGATTGTTACAACCGCTAGAGACGACTATTGGATAGAGAGGAGTGAAGATACCCACGCGAGGCCACGAGTGCTGGTATTCCGACACCCAGAAGTCCTTTCAGAGGATACCGGTACATTGAATGCGTGCAGATTAGACGTAACGGTCGGTGCGGTCGAGATTTCGTCTTTCCTGGAACGCCCCCCGTGCCATGGACGTCACCTGTACATGCCGATCGCCTCCCAGTCGTTTGCAAGGCGCTTCACGCATACGCCGATGGCACTGCTGGAACCCGCATCTTCCACTCAAACGCTTAGAAGCCAGTCATTGCTATTCGCCTGCCACTCTGAACGCCCTGTCGCGGCCGCTGCCGGCGAGGTGCTCCTGGCGGATTTGCGCCGAGAAAAACTATCTATCGACGTGCCGGATTGCCAAGTCGCTACTGCGAACGAGACACTCGACGAAGACGTAACACGCTTCTCGCGCTATAAGTTTGTTGTAGTCGTAGAAGATCACCTCGTCGTGCCTGGGTACGTGTCGCACCGCCTCGTGTCATCCTTCCTCGCCGGCGCTGTTCCCGTCTACGTCGGTCACTCAGCCACCGCGACCCGGATCTTCAATCCGCGCTCGTTCATAGACTGTGGACTCGGTTATTGGACACTTCAGAACTGTGCGTCCCGCGTCCGGCGCATCGCGCGGGACACACTTGAGTACGACGCGATGCGCACTGCCGCCCCTGTTGAGAACAGAAGCGTTTTTCTGGAGCTCTTTTCGTGGCACCCGGACGTCGCCGGAGCTGCTGCCCGCGTCCTCAAGGGCTCACAGCCGCAAGATCTAGACGTGCCTCCGTCACTGTTTGGCGATCGACTTCGAGCGCTCATTCTCAACGCCTGAGTGGGGGCAAACATAGAGTATCTTTTCATCTTTCCTCGCAATTTGACGTGGCACGTTCGACACCAAAGACCACGCGTCACAGAGATGGATGATTGGTCGAAACGGACGGGAAAGGCTTCCATATTCTTCGACATGCCGAACGGTCTTCTAGCACTCCAAAGTGATCTTGAGCACCATGCCCACGAGGCGGTCGATCGCGACGTGGGTTCTGGTGGCTGGTGGCATTGGCGCCCTCATCACGGCACGGCACGCGACTGAAGCAGCGGCGGGCGCGGTGGCGCCGGTGACCGCGGTCGCACTCGGAGACGGTGGGACTGACGAGGTTTTATGGGAGGCCTTTTCGCCTGCGACGGAATCGTCTTCTCCAGCGCTACTCGGCGGAAATGTGGTGAGGCGCAACAGCGACGGCCTGCTCGCGTGGGCTGCCGCGTACACCGACAGAAACACCAGCAAGAGCCTCACCGTGTTGCCAGCGCCGCTGGGCATATCTGTCGATCGTACGGAGGATATTTTCCTCTTTGTTGGCGTCAAAACTCGAGTCGTAGATGGCTTCCAGAGCCGAAAACTTATCCGAGAGACGTGGGCGAATCCACGCATCACAAGACAGCTCCATACACGCGTCGTGTTTCTCGCGTGTGAGCCAGACCGCACGAAAGTATCTGACATGAACGCGACTCTCCACGCGCTCGAACTCGAAAAGCAAGTGTACGGTGACCTACTCACGGATGAACTGGGCGGCTGCGTGGACTCGTATTTCCTGTTGGTGGAAAAGATCAAGGCTTTCTTCCATTGGGTCTCGACGCGCCATTCGACCACAGCGTTCGTGATGACGACCGACGATGACGTGTACGTGCGGCTGGACCGCATCGTGGCGATGCTGCGCGACGAGGCCACGCCGCGTTCGCGCTACTACGCAGGTCAAGTGTCGTCCGTGCAGTTGAAGCGATTCATACGAACAATCCGGGACGAGTCGCATAAGAACTACGTTTCAGAGCATGAGTATCCGTTGTCGGTCCACTTCCCACGTGCGATCGGCGCTCATTACCTGCTCTCCATCGACCTCGTTGAGTTCATCGCCTCCAACCGACATGATCTACGAGGAGTTGGTACGATCGAAGACTTGAGCCTTGGGCTTTGGCTTTTTGCGCTGCTACAGGTTCGTCCAGTCCATTTGCCCGACTTTGACACGATCCCGACCAGTCTTTGTCGCAACTCGCTGGTCTCCTACGGCGATCTCTCCCTCCACGCGATTCGACGGATCCATGAGAACGTCATGCACAGCGATCCTATGTGTCGCGGCTTCTCATTTCGCTCATGGATCAGTGATGGCCGCATGCGTGAAGCTGAGAAGGCGGTACCGTTTCCTATCCCAGATTTTGAGTATGAGTGGGATTTTCAAGTCGACAAGTACTCTCGTGCGATGACCATCGATATAACTGTCCATGTGCCGCGTGCTGCGGTCTCGCTGCCCCCGATTTCGTACATACCGTCAGCAATGGGTTACGCATACTTCTGCGACGAATTCTACAAAAAAACGAGTCCCGTATTCCACGCGACAATGAGTCGGTCGGACCAAGCACTACCAGCACTGTGTTGTGACGAACTCCTGATCCGCCTTGGGAAGTTCATGCAGAACAACCCTCGCATGAACACAGCGCTTTTCGCGCTCACCAAATCCAATTTGCCGCCAGTGGATGCACCACTGTTGGACGTGATTGTTTGGGTCTCGCGCACGGTACTGCGGTGGAGAGCCTTCATCGAAAGTCTTGTGTGCGCGATGTTTCCGGAACTTCAAGTATTTGTTGTCGATGAAGATACTTATGGCCAGCCCGAGGACGTAGGAACATCTGCGTTTATCTTCGCCAACGCGGACGCGCTCGAGCATCTCTCCCATCTGCGAACAACCTACCGCATATTCGTCCTGGCGACGGGACTTGCGCCTTCGATCCTCCCAATTGCTGATAAGCGCGCCGTGTTTTGGTTCACGAATGTCCGCAGAGGGATCCAGCGAAACGAACCGCCTTCCGTCCCACAGCTGTACATGCCACTGGCATCGCTGGTCTTCAGCGACAGCCAAGTGTACAGCCCCATAGCGCTTCTCGAGCCGAGCAATAAACGTATTGGAGCAGTCTTCCCAACTGAGCGGTTTGCCGTCCCGCACTGCAATCTGCGTGTGGCGACACTACTGGAAGGCCTGCAAGTCGTCCCGGCGCCAAGTGTGCAATGTTCGACCAAAGTCACCCTGGAGAGAGAATTGTCGGATGTATCAACCCGCGGCAACTCGACACCCAACACACTGTTTGCGTTCGACGCACACGTCACTCGGTACACACAAGCCAAGTTTGTGCTCGTTTTCGAGAGTCTCCAACACTCGTCGCCAGGATACATCGCCGAGTCCATCGTTGCCGCCTTCCTCGCCGGAAGTGTCCCGGTCTACGACGGTGACGACGAGGCGGTCTCTCGGCTCTTCAACCCGAAGGCGTTCATCAGCTGTGGCCGCTTCGCGTCGTTGCGGGAGTGTGGGGATTTTGTGCTTCAAGTGGACGGTTCACCGGCGCTCTACGAGGCGATGCGGAATGAGCCGCCGGTGGTGAACGAGACGGCGTTTTACGAGGTGTTTTCGTGGCATCCAGACGTGCGGCAACGAATGAAAGCGCGGTTGGATGCCAAAGATCGAGAAATGAGCGAGCATGGTGTGGATATGGTCGAGCGTCTGCGGGACATGATCAATCGCGTCTCATAGCGGCTGGAGCAGCATAACGATTGGGGGCCAGTGCTCGCGCTAAGTATTCCCCAGTGGATATAAGTTCTCGGGATACAATGGTTCGTGTGGTGATGCGATGTCATCTTTTCGGGGTCTGAACGTGCAAGTGCGACGGATAGCTTCAGACGTCGCAGAGAGCGCAGTCGTGGCTGTATTGGTGCTGCGTGCGACCGGGAGCGCTTGCCTGAGAAGGCTCCCGCAACGAATGTATCCTTCGATAGCAAGTTATTGCCAAAAGGACGCTTTCCACGCGATTCGCGACACAAGTACGTCGCTACTATCGAAGAAGACATAGCGATAACGGGTCACGTGTCTCGTCTCGTGCTGGCTGTCTTCGCTTGCGCCCTCTCTGTCGGTGTTGGTCACTCAGCCACGCAGCCCGGAACGTGCGTTCGTCGACTGTGGACTCGATTGGCGGACACTCCAGAAGTGTGCATCACACGTTGGGTTCGTCGGATTGGGCATTCTTAGAAATGAGCGGTGCGGCCTGCGTGGTGAACAAGACTATCTGCCTGGAGCTCCTTCTGTGATGTCGGATGTCGCTCAAGCCGCTGATGAGCTCTGACGGCACAGCTGCACACGTCGCAGAGATACCGTGATTGGTCATAATCTCAGTCATAATCATGTGACTGCCTCGGAAAGTTTCTATATTTGTCAGGAAGGCAGGAAGCAGATCTTTCCGTGCGAGGAGTTTGTCAGTGATTAGCTTGATTGGCGTCGTCATGGACACGATGCGGTGGTCGGTGACGTGGCTTCTGTTAGTTACTGGTCTTGGCGCGTTATGCGCGCCGTGGCTCACCCAAGAAGCTGCAGCGGCGCAGCAGTCAGTGACCACGACCGCCCTCGGGGACAATGACGAAGACGTGGTTTTGTGGGAGGCCTCAACGCCCCCCATCACATCGTCTTGTCAGGCTCTACCTGAACAAGATAAGGCAGACGGTATCAGTGGCAGTCTGCTCATGTGGGCCGCCACATACAGCCAGAGCACACGCATTGAGTACGCGACATTGCCATCACCATCGACGGCGCATTGCGTCCATGACCAAGATAATTGCTTTCTCGTCGTCGGCATCAAGACCCGCGTTGTCGAAGGTTTCCAGAGTCGACAAGTCATTCGAGCGACGTGGGCGAACCCACACATCACACGTCCACTCGACACACGCGTCGTATTTCTCGCCTGCGACCCAGACCGGACCAAAGAAACGGACATCAACGCGACACTCCACGCGCTCGAACTCGAGAAACGAGTGTTTGGCGATCTACTCACGCACGAACTGGGCGGCTGTGTAGACTCATATTTCCGATTGGTGGACAAGATGATGGGGTTCTACCACTGGGTGTCGAAGCAACACCCAGCAGCGCCCTACGTCATGGTGGCGGACGACGACGTGTACGTGCGGCTGGACCGCGTCGTGGCAATGCTACGCGACGAGGCCACGCCGCGCACGCGGTACTACGCCGGTCAAGTGTCGTGGGTTCAACTGGGTCGCTTTATACGAACCATCCGCGACAAATCGCACAAGAACTACGTTTCCGAGAATGACTATCCTTTCGCGGTCCACGTCCCACGCACGAATGGTCCCCACTACCTACTCTCCATGGATCTCGTGCAGTTTATTGCCCACAACCGACATGATCTTCGAGGTACCGGCACAATTGAAGACTTGAGCGTCGGACTTTGGCTACTCACGCTGCTCCAGGTTCATCCGGTGCATTTGCCAGATTTCGATTCAAACACTGTGAGAATCTGCCGCAACTCGTTGATCTCCTACAGCGATCTCTCTCTCCACGCGATCCAACAGATTCACGAGAACGTGCTGCGCGGAGATCCCGTCTGCCGCGGCTTCACTTTCCGCTCATGGAGCGGAAGTCAACTCATACATGAAGATGAGAACGAGGCACATGTTCCAGTCCAAGAATTTGAGTATGAATGGCACTTTCACGTCGACGCTGACTCACGCGCCATGAATATCGGCATCACCGTACATGTTCCGCGTGCTGCGGTCTCGCTGCCGCGGGTATGGTACATGCCCTCGGTCATGAGTCCGTTTTACTTCTGCGACGAAGTCTACCAGAAACTGGGTGGCTTCAATCAAACATTACCGGCGCTACGTTGCGACGATCTTCTGAACCGCCTTGGCCAGTTCCTGCAGGATACGCCTCCCATGAACACAGCACTCTTCGCACTTACCAAGTCCAATCTGCCGCCAGTGGAAGTGCCATCAGCCGACATGGCTGTATGGATCTCACGCACGGTACTGCGCTGGCGTGCCTTTTTCGAAAGCCTCATGGGCATGATATATCCTGAGCTACAAGTCTTCGTTGTCGATGAGGAGAGCTACAATGAACCAAAAGACCTTCGAACGTCCGTGTTTATCATCGTCGACGCAGACGCGCTCGAGCTACTGGGGGATGTACCATCAACCTTTCGCGTCTTTGTTTTGGAGACTGGACCATTACCCTCCACGCGTCCACTCGCCAGTCGTCACGAGGCCATTTGGTTCTCACACGCTCGCGGAGGGATCCAACAACAGAAGCCTACATACTCGCCACATCTGTACGCGCCCCTCGCCTCGCTGGTCTTCAGCGACAGCTCGAAGCATAACCCCGTCGCGCTTCTCATGCCCAGCACTCAACGCCGAGCGAAATTCTCTCCGATCAAGCCGTTTGCTACATCGCAGTGTAACAATCGCGTAGTTCTGCTACTCGAAAGCACCCCAACCCACACTCGAGGCCTCGAGTGCACGGCTGAGAATGCACACAGTATGCGCAAACAGGACCACGAAGATGACCAGCCCATCGGTACCTCGACACCGGACACCATCTTCGCGTTCGATTCACTCGTCTCACGATACACACAAGCCAAGTTTGTGCTCACTTTCGAGAGTCTCCAACACACGTCGCCAGGATACATTGCCGGCTCCATCGTCGCCGCCTTCCTCGCCGGAAGTGTCCCGGTCTACGACGGCGACGACGCGACGGTCTCTCGGCTCTTCAACCCCAAGGCGTTCATCAGCTGTGGCCGCTTCGCGTCGTTGCGCGAGTGTGGAGAGTTTGTGTTAGAAGTGGATCGTTCGCCGATGCTGTATGAGGCGATGCGGAATGAGTCGCCGGTGGTGAACGAGACGGCGTTTTACGAGGTGTTTTCGTGGCATCCGGCCGTACTAAACCGACTGCGAGACGACCCGCGAAACGATAGAGAGCGCTTGGACATGGTGGAGCGCCTGCGCGACATGATCAATCGCGTTTGATACGCCGCCGTGAATGAAGGGATGGGCGATGAACCCACACGTCGCAGGTTGGCTTGATTGGTTGTAATCCGTCGACGTCGAAAGCTTCTTTTTTTTCATGGGGATCTTTCGATCTTTCTGCTGCCATCTTCCATGGGAGAGAGCTCTAAACGATGGGCGCGGCGCCGTCACGGCGGCGCGTGTGCACCTTTCTGTCTGTCGCGGCTTTCGTCGCCGCCGCCGCGTGCTCGACGTACGTTTCGCCGTCATTGGATCCCGCGAGAGCAGCAGCACAGGCGGTGACGGACGGCAACCTGCTTGCCACAAGTGATCTCGAGGGGCTCGCGTGGGAGCAATCCCTAACAGGATCCAGGGAGGCCCAGGTCGAGATCGGTCCTGAGACAACCGAGGACCACATTGGAGACACGGGCAGCGAGGGCCTGCTCGCGTGGGCCATCACGTACCGGCAGAACAACCGCATCCAGCACACGACGCAGTCGCCTCCGCCACCACCGCCATGTGCCCGGAAGAGCGATTGCTTCCTCGTCGTCGGCGTCAAGAACCGCGTTGTCGACGGCTTTCAGCACCGGCAACTTCTTCGCGCGACGTGGGCGAACCCAAACATCACGAGACCGCTCCGCACTCGCGTCGTGTTCCTCGCCTGTGAGCCAGACCCGACCAAAGAAGCCGACATCATCGCGACTCTCCACGCGCTCGAACTCGAGAAACGAGTGTTTGGCGATCTACTCACGCACGAACTGGGCGGCTGTGTAGACTCATATTTCCGATTGGTGGACAAGATGATGGCGTTCTACCACTGGGTGTCGAAGCAGCACCCAGCAGCGCCCTACATCATGGTGGCGGACGACGACGTGTACGTGCGGCTGGACCGCGTCGTGGCAATGCTACGCGACGAGGCCACGCCGCGCACGCGGTACTACGCTGGACAAGTGCCGTTCTTGGCGACCGGTCACCTTGCTGAGTCGATTCGAGTTCGACATCACAAGAACTATTTACCACCAAACGAGTATCCGATATCTGAGCATTCCCCTCGCGCCATCGGGCCGCATTACCTGCTCTCAGCGGATTTAGTGCGTTTCTTTGACCGAAACCGACGCGATCTGCGAGGCACCGGCACGATTGAGGATCTGAGCATGGCCTACTGGCTGCGCGCACTTCTCCGAGTGTACCCCGTCCATGTTCCCATGTTCGACTCGATCCTGAGCAACCTGTGTCGGAACTCGCTGTTCTCGTTCGGAGACCTCTCGCGCCGCGCGATTCGTCAGATTCACGCCAACTTGGAACGCGGGGATCACTTCTGCCAGGGCTTTTCGTGGGGAGCGTGGGTCAATCCTTCTGTGAAAGTACCAGATCCGCCGGAGATGAAGCCGCGAAGCGACGTGACGTATGCGTGGCACTTCAGAGTGAACCCGTTGACACGCACGTTTGAAGCCGAGATCGCCATTAGGCTGCCATTGGTACCGCTCGAGCTGCCAGTCGTGACGTACGTACCGTCGCTCGAGAAGTACATTTCCATTTGTGAGAAAATAGACCAGGTGGCGGTACAGATCGGCAAACGCGTCCCCATCATGCTGTGCGACGATCTCTGGAGGTGGCTTCTCTCGTTTCCAAGGCAGTCACAACCCGTCAACTCTGCGCTCTTTGCGCTCATGCGATCGAATATGCCGCCCTTGAGTGGGACGGTCGTCGCGGTCAACGTGTGGGTCTCGCGCCGCGTGCTGCGCTGGCGAGCGCTCATCGAGAGCCTCTTCGCCGGAGTGTACACCGACATCCACGTCTTCTTGCTCGAGCAACACAGTTCGGCGAGACCAAACGCGCTGTTTGAACCTGACTTCGTGGTGGTCGACGACTTGGAGCTCTCGGAGTTGTTACCCGACGTTCCACCAAACTGCCGCTTGATCGTCTTTGCGTCTGGCCTGGACGGTTGCCCGACTTCGAGTCGTCGAGAACACGAACGTATCCCGTATTCAGGGTACAGTGTCACCTTGCTCACACGAGATGGAGCTACTCACGACTCTCAGGCGCTAACACCGACTCTGGACGTACCATTAGTATCGCTGGTCTTCAGCGACAGCCTCGTGCACAGCCCCATGGCGCTTCTCAAGCCTAGCAGCAAACGTATGCCAGAATTCTCCCCGGCCAAGCCGTTCGCCGTCCCGCAGTATAATCCGCGCGTGGTGTCGCTACTGGAAACGTTCCACTTAGAAAGTCTCGAGTGCTTGCCGCAGGAGGCACAAACTGAGCATCTCCAAGACGAAGACGATGAGCACTTCAGTGGTGAATCGAGCCCCGGCACCGTCTTCGCGTTTGACTCACAAGTCACTCGTTACACACAGGCCAAGTTCGTGCTCGCGTTCGAAAGCCTCCTTTTGGGTTACTCCTGCCAAAGTCGCGAGAGGCGGTGGCTAATGAGAGCGCCTGTGTATCCTCCGTCGAGAGCCATCTCCGCCACCTGGGGATGCCACGAAAAAAACTCCACGAAAGCCGTCAGGTTTGCCACCGGCGGCTCAGTCCGTAGGGCCTCGTACGCGGCGGGCGAGCGGTGCACCAATTGAACGTACTCGCCACACTCCCTGAGCGTCGCAAACTGTGCGCAGTCAATGTACGCGTTTGAGTTGAAGATTCGGCGGCTTGCGTCTGAGCGGCTAACATAGATGGGGATGCTGTTTGCTAGCAACGCCATCGCGACACCGTCGCTAACGTCGCCAGGGGTGGTGGTCCCGTCGTCCTCTCCCAACACGATCACAAACTTGTAACCCACGTACAAGTCGATTGTATCGTCCGTCGGGGTTTGGGAAGACGCCGACGCTGCTTGAGAACCTGGTGGTCCATCATGGCAGGCGCCTGAGAGGTGAACTTCGCCGAGCTGATCCAGGAGTCTCGACTGATCGGGCGTCAAGGTGCAGCACACGCCGTGGAGCACGGCGAAAGAACGCGACTGAGGCTGAGTCGACTCGACGGGATACAAGAGCGCCATCGGGCTGTAGCGTATGGCGCCTGCTAGCACCACTGCAGCGTGTGGGAGATAGAGGTGGCGAGCATGCGAGGTCGCGGGGTCAGACGTGGTTATTGTCAGGCGCGGGTCGCTCCCCGGGGAAGCCAGGCGCCGTCCATCGCCTGGTAGCACAAGCAACTTGGTGCGATGGTCGCTGTACTGCCGAGCGATCGCGTCCACAGCGGCCTTATCGTCGGCGGCGTCAGATTGAGCTTTGGTCACGGCTACCACGACGCTCGGCGCTTGCTTCGGGTCGTCCTCGCTTACCACAACAATGTGCTTGTCAGCGTGCACCGCCGCCATGAGACACTCGGCGAGCACAAACGTAGCGTGGTTCGCTTGCGGGGCAACCACGCGCACGAGCAGCACGCGCCTTGTGGCGTTGGCTGCGTCGTCGATCGCGTCGCGCTCGAGGTTGTGGCGCGCGACAGTGAGCAGCGGACGGAGTGAGGGTATACTCGTGTCATGGCCCTTAAGGAAGCGCAGCAAGAGCTTGCGGTGGAGCCGGCAAAAGTTCGTACCGACCAGGATCGACAGCTTCGCCTCCAGCAGCGGCAGCACGTAGTTGCAGAACGCCGACGAGTATGGCGCCGAGGCCGGGAAGTAGAGCAGCTGCACGCTCTCGTTGGCGATGGTGATGTTGGTGAAGATGCGAAGTCGCGACGAGTCCGGGTCCAGCTCAATGTCCCAGTGGAACTGAACGTCCCCACTATCTTCGGTGTCGTCGTCATCATCATCAAGGTTGGTCAGCACTGTTCTGTACTCTTTGAACCACTTGGTCGAATCGAATTCCGCACAGAACGGACGGCCTTCGACAAGATTCGAGTGGGCATTATTGATCGCGGTCGGCGACATGTCCGCGTAGGAGATGAGGTCTTCTGTGCAGTTCCACGTGCGCACGATCTGAAACTCTGGAAGAAACACCGGATGGATCCCGAGCGCAAGCATCCACAGCGCCATGGTCACGTCGTCGAGTCCTTTGAGCCCGCGCAGCTGGCCGCGATTGCGCGCCATAAACTCGACAACGTCTTTTGAGAACATGTAGTGCGCGCCGGCGACAAACGGCGGCAACTCGTCGATCGGGTACATCTCGGTTGGCAGATAGTAGCGGCTCTCCGGGTTGCGAACGGGCGCTGAGGGCTTGCGCTGCTTGTCTTCAGCGCTGTTTCCGCCGTAAAACCGCTCGTTCGGGATGCGATCGGACCGCAGCAGTGCGACAAGTCTGTCCAGCCGTAGGAACACGTCGTCGTCCACGACCATCGCGTACGCCAACGAAGGAAATGCGTTCAGTGCCAGATCAAAGAACGCGACAGTCTTGTCCACGAGCGTGAAGAACGAGTCTTGGCACTGCAGCTCGTCGGTCCAGAAGTCTCCGTGCGCCGCCTTCTCTTGGGCGATCACGTCGCGCGCCTCGGCCACTCTGTCCACGCTGAGAACGGACAGATCCGGCTCGCACCCGAGAAACACCACGCGCACGCCCAGTGGCTCCGTTGCCGCGCGCGCTGCCCACGTCTCGCGGATCGCACGCCGCGCGTCGCCGCCGCGGAGCACGCGCGTTTTGACGCCGACAACGAGGAACACGTCAGGGGTCTCTGATGAGGACGGAGGAGATGGAGCAAGCGGCGGCGACAGCGGAGGTGACTGCATCTCTGCGTGGAGAGAGACGGACCCGTCATGCGCGCTAAAGGCCGGAGCTCCCACAGTGTCGATGGTGGCCGGAGGAGACGCCGCGCGGGGCACGAGGTCCAGCGTGTACGATCTCGCGTGGACTTCGGACGGCGAATGCGTGCGCGCCGCGGCCACGCCCGCCAACTGCGGCGCCAAAACCGCCACTGCCACGAGGAGCAGCCATATGTAGGTGGCGAGCGCTCTGCGCGCGCCATGGGTGGCCATCGCTGGCGTGGGAATGGAGAATGAGGAGGATCCATTTTCCACCAAGACCAGAAAAAAAAAAAATCGAAAGATCGGGAGCTCTGATCTCTGATTGGCTAAATAGCATAGGGATTTTCGAGCTGACCTTTCAAAACGGATATGTCCTTTTTGTGTCAACGGGTCCCGTTCTGTGAATTTCACAAAACGAGCTGAACGACTCAGGTGCATCAGTGACACATATCTGAGCTGATCTGAGTATGTGATAGGGAGTAGTATGGGTTCCCAACGACCAGCTGTCTCCCCTGTGGTTTTTGGCCACGCACGCGCTGGAGGGGTAGGGCTTTTGGATGGAGACGAAGTTGCCTGTGACCAGTTCCATCACGCGAAGCGGCGATCGGTCAGTCATAGACGCGGTGATGGGAGTGACTGTGTGACTCGCGAGGTCGTCACGAAAAACTGTGCTGCTTGGAACCGTTCCCCCAACACACAAAGAGAGCAGACTCGCGATTCTGTTCCGCGCCGCTGCACGCGTTGGCCACCCGCAGTAAAAGCAACTGCGCGCGCGCCGACGAAATGCCGATGCGGCCTAAACGGGTTCCTGCCGCGCGGCTCCTGACAGTCGTCTTTGGTGTGCAGCTCTTGTTGGTCGGCGGCGGCGGCGCGCAGCTTCATCAAGGCGACCCCGCGCCGCCGCACTCGTTGGACCCGCATCCGTCGTCTCCAACGCCCAGCCCAACTCGCGCATCTGCCGTTGTTGGCGCGACCAACGAACCAACAACAACTCTTCCCCCCGACGCCAACGATCCCCACGACGACGCGGACGCGGACTTGCCACGGAGCGCGTTCCAGCCCACGACCAACACGCCAACAACCAACGCCGTCTTCCCAACACCAACAAATCCAACGAGCACTACTTGGCTTTCGCCAGTCGCACCACCCGCGAGCAGCTCCAAAGTCTCCGCTGCATTCACAGAAGACGACGTCGCGCGGCTGCGCACCGAGCTCGCGCAGCTCGAACACGAGCAGGCGGCGCTGACGACGCAGCTGCGCGACGCGGCCGTGGAGCTCGAGCTACTGGACCAACAGATCGCCAACGAGCAGCGCTTCTTCGCCGAGACGCGCGCCAACACGGTCGTGCGCAACGCGCTGCCGTCGCCACGCGGCGCCGCGACGCGCGCGCTCGAGTGCCAGGGCTGGAAAAAGACCGCGCGGTGCAGCGCCCGCGGCGCGCGCCGCCCGGCGCAGGACCGGTCCTGCCTCAGCGAGATCCGCGGCGGCGCCGCCGGGTACTGCGAGGTGCGCGACGCCGCAACGGGCGAGCACTTCAAGGTCATGCGCGCCGACTGCGGCACCGTGAGCTCGTCGGTGACGTTCTGGTGCGAGCTCGCGCCGCAGTTTGCCAACTTTCCCGGCGAGATCGAGCGCGCGGTCGTGGCACAGGCACGCCAAGAGCAGCACGACGTCAAGAATGCGATGACGACGCAGCCAGCGGCTACAAGCGGCATCGTCGTGGTCGTACTGGCGTCGCAGCTGCGGCAGCTGGCGCATCTCGTGCGTGCACTCCGGTCGCTTGGCTGCATGCTGCCCATCGAGGTGTGGTACTTTGCCGGCAACATGGCGGCCCATGGCGGCGAGGCGTGGCCGCCGGTAGAAGACCCGGCCGTGACGTTGCGGGCGCTCACGACGCTGCCGTTCATGGCCTCGTCGGTCAAGTACGCCAAGATCCACGCCGTGCTCCACAGCGCGTTAACGAACGTGTTATGCCTGGACGTCGGTGCGCTACCGCTACGCGACCCGACATACCTCTTCGCGCTACCACAGTTCCGCGACGCGGGCACTCTGTTCTGGCGCGACACGGTGCATGCGGCGTCGCCGGAGAGCCGCATCAAGGCGAAGTCGCTGCTCTGGGAGCTGCTGGACATGCCCTCTGCGGACATGTTCGAGCAGGACGACCGCCAGTGGCTGCTCAACCGCGACGCGCCAAACGTGCGTACGGCGCTGCGCGTGCTCGCGCTGTTCGCCGAGCAGCGGCCCAATCTCCTACTCAAGCTCGAGCTGGTGGAGCACACCAAGGACTTTGCACGGCTCGCGTGGCTCAAGACGCGCACGCCGTTCCACCTCGTCGCGGCACCGCCCACGCTGGGCGGGACGCTGCTGGAGGACGGCCGATTTGGTGGTTCCTTTGTCGTCCAGCACGACCCCAACGGCCAGATGCTGTTCTTGCATCGCCAGCCTCCGCGTCTCTGGGACGACGATGAGTACTTGCTCCGAACCGCCAGCGTGGAGCCGCTGGACATCTCGGCTTTTACGCACGTGCAAGTGTTTGACTGGCGGGAGCTGAGCGAGCATGATATTATGCTCGAGTACGACGTGCGGTCGTTCGACTCCCATAGACAGACATATATTGCACATACACGAACTGCTCGCGTGACGACGGCCAGGTGGGAAGCGCTCCCCAAGGCTGTCGCTGGCGGTGTTGAGAAAAGCACGAGTAGATGAGAGGGCAAATAGCGTGTTCAGAGACCATTAGTACTATTACGGTGTCAGCAAATGTCCTCGGGTTTGCATGCAGGAGATGCTATGGAAACGCGCGTGGTCATGAGAGCGCGTCCAGCAATGCGCCGAACCCCGTCTCGGATGCAGACCGCTTGGACATCCATCCTCCGCCCCCGGAGCCGCCCCCGCCGCCGCTCGTGGTGCTGCCTAATCGCCCTCCGGTCGCACCAGGCACGTCGTGGTCGTCCTTCATGCCGTCCGTGCGTATCCGCAGCCAGCGCGTGGACTTTCCGTTCGCAAAATCAAACTCCTGGACGTGGTACGTGTGCACCCGCAGCAGCGGCTCGGGCATCGAGTTGCCGTCACTGTGGTCACCGTAGTTCTCGACGTCCTGGATGTGGTGGAACGAGAACGCGCTGAACACAGTGATGCAGAATTGGCTCGGGCTGGTCGCCGAGACGTCGATCTCGATCGGGTGGCCGCGTGCCTCCGCCGGGCGGATGATCATAGACGGGTTGCCCAGCAGCGAATGCACAACAAAGTACGAGTCGCCCCCACTGATCGTGCGCGCGCACGCCTGCAGCAGCGCGCTCACGGCCCGCACGCGTTCTTCCTGCGCGCTCGCAAACTTCTTGATGAAGCCGTCGAGCACTTCGAAGATGTTTTCGAGCCCGTTGTTCTCGTCGCCTCCACCGTAGAGCACGTTGTTAATGAGAAACAGCTCCGGCAAAATATCACGAAGCGTCTGCTCGATAGTGATGGGACGAGGCCGCGGCAGGAAGATCTGGCGGAATGTCGAGCTGTACTTGCTGAGGATCGACAAGTAGTCAGACCGCGTGCGCGCGATCGACGCCTTCTTGCGGATCTTTTGCTGGTCATGCGGGTGGATCTCCCACAGTAACGGATCCGTGTCCTGAAGGTACTTAACGCTGCCGTAGTGGTGATACGACGCGCTGTCGATCGTTGCGGACGACACGGAGCCCGTCGAGTTGCGTGTGTCGTCATCTGCCGACGAGGCCGAAGAAGAAGGCGAGCGTAACCGATAGAACGGCGTCTTCTTCTTGCGTGTAGGTGAGGAAGATGATGTTGTGGAAGACGACGACTGGGTGACCGAGTTCGAGGATCCCGAGGCCGATGAGTTGGTGCTGAGATGGCAGTAAAAGGACGCCCGGTTGATCGCAGTAATCCACGCACCAATCGAGTCCTCCGAGTCCTGCACAACCCGTAACACGCACGATTTACGCCTAGAGCAAGACGCAAGGGGTTAGTCCACCTCTCCACGGGATCGATAGGCTACACATCCCACACTTACGGATGCACCTGACTCGTCATCCGACTCGAGAATTTGATCAGTTGCAGGTTCTGTGACCCGCTGGAGGCGCAGATCGTGAACGTCATGCTCTGATCTCCCTTGCCTCGCAGAACGTGTGCATGGTCGAGGATAATTGCACCACGTGGGATACCTTCACTCTCTGACGCAAAGTAGAAAAGCCGATTGCCCTTCAGCTCAAAGTACCGTGGCTGCCAAGAGTTGAGTCCGGTTTTCTTCTTGAGCCAGCCGGTCTTGTCCGGTGGCACACGATGGAGCGGATCGTCGTCCTTGGCACACCCATTGTGAAGCTGTAGGTGGTCACCTCCGCTGCTCGAGAACCCGGTCAGCCCGAGCTGCTCGCTGCCACCTGAAACAGACTGAAGCGACGAAAACGAGAGCATCGACAGTGATAGGGGTAGTGCAGACAGAGTATCACCGTCTTCCTGGGTCGTGTTCGTCTGAGATGTCCCTCGCTCATCGTCGTGGTGGTTTTCGTCTTCCGCAAGCACGGTGCTTACTGAGCTGTCACTCGCGACCGCGCGTCTGTCGACCTCCGGCGTCGATAACTCCTGTTCGAGTGGTGCATCCTCTGCGAGGGGGTCTTGGCGATCGATGTTTGGCTGTGCCTCGCTCGGAATCTGTAGCGGTGCTGAGTCTTCTGCGTCAATGCGCGCAGACACAACTCCCCCCTCGGTAGTGATATCGAGCGGTAGGGTGACTGCTCGCTCCGATGTGTCTTCACGGGTGTATTCTTCTTCTAACCTCTCGAGTAGGGGATTAAGGCGAACATCGGGCTGCGATGTAGGTACTGAACTCGGTGCCGACGCTGCCGCTTCTAGAAGAGAAGAGGTGGCACGTGGTCCGCACTCCTGTGGAGCCTTCTTCACTTCTTCAGCGATTGCGTCGTCTATTGCCTGTGCAATACTTGCATGTTCGCTCGTGAGCTCGCCGGACCGCGTGAGCGGAAGTGAAACGGTCACTGCCCAGAGCTGTCGGCCAATCCATTGGAGCGATACGTCTGGGTTGAAGCGGCTGGAGTTGTTGCCGTTGCTTGTTGGCGTGGTCGTTGTGGACGGCGGTACCGACGTCGATGGGCTTGTTCGACTGGATATCACTCGTGCAATGCGGGCGATAACTTCAGCGCCCTTCTCCATTGACCAGCATGTCATTGATCCCTTGAAGAAGTTGTCCTCAACGTACCAGCGCTCGACATGAGCGTGGTTGGGCCACAGCAGATCACCTGCGTAACTTCGCTTCGTTCGTTCGTTCAGTTCCACTAGTAATCGCTCCGTTGGGACCGAGACTGCAAGCAAAGAAGAAGACGACAATCGACGGTCGAGCGAACCCGCTGTCCCTGATGTTGATGACGACGTATTCGTCGGCGACGCAACCCGGACGGCGTGAGGACTGGTGCTTGCCGAGGCTGGCGATGACGTGGGTGAACCGGCGCCTCCAACTGGACTCGGTGCCGAGAACCTCTCTTTAATCTTCAGAAACTGATCTCGTAGCGAAGAGCAGTTCTCGTGGGGAATCGGCGAGGTTGGTGACACTGTGAGTGCAAAGTCTCGGCTCTTCTGACGTTGCTGTTGTTGCTGGTGGTGGTGCAGGTTGTCTGACGTCGGGGACCGCATCAGCTTGCGCTGGGATTGCGGCTGCGGGGGCAGCCCACTTGAACCGTTGAGCGTCGTGCTGCTGCTGGGTCTCTGGATCTTGTCGTTGTTGCTCTTCCGACGCATAACGGCGTGACTTCCAGCGTCGTCGTCTTCAGAAACGGGCGACACTGTAGCCGACGACGCCCCCGACGACGACGCTAGCGTCGCCTGCGTACTCGTGGTTGCCGTCATGTGGCTCGGCGACGGGGACACCGGCGGAGAAGCAGGCGAGGATGCGCCGAGCGACGGCCGCCGAGACAGACTGAACATGCTGCTGCTCTTGGCCACGGACCGCGACGTCGTCATGGCGTATCGCCCATGCGTGGGCTTACGTACGCGGCGGCGGCTTGGCTCTCTTCGCAAGCTCCTTGTGTGGGACGTGACAAGTGAGCATTTTCCGCCTTGGTCACCTGCCTAAGAATAGCGGAGCTGACCGCCCTGGCACCACCGCGACGCCTCTCTCGCGAGCTTTGTTTGGCGGGCGAAACCTCTCGGCGACCAATCTCACTGCGGGGGGAAACCGGCGCTGCTGGACTCATGGCGCTGACGCCAAAGCTCGACCACGTCATAGGGAGGGGAAATGCAGCTGGCGCAGGTTAGATAAGACAAACCTGCAGATATATTCACTACTTACACGATGGGAGACATGGGCTCGAGGACCACACGAGGCTGCGACGGTGGGGAAGCCACCGCAGGTGGAGACTCTGGCTGCACTGACGGCACGGGCGAGCACACAGCGGTAGCCGCGACAGGTGTCTGCGTGGCGTGCCATTCAATCAGCGCACGGAAGTATCGGTGGACAGCAGCCATCTCCTCCGACTGGCTGCTGGCGTCGCTTGCCTCGGGATGGGACCGAAAATAGTCGTTGATGAGAGACACGATGGCCTCCATGCGCGTCGACTGCATCTTTGCGTCGAGCGCCGTGGCGAGGAACGCGTGGATGAGGTCAGCGTGAGCCTCGCGGATCTTGAAGGCGTGCATTTCCGCATGAAGCGCCGGCTAATAGGAACCAACCTCACTGCCATTAGCACCTGGCATGTGTGAACCAAAACGAACTTAACCATAACGTACCCGCAGTGCGTCGACCCACGCGCGCTTGGACTTCTTCTTCTTGGCGTCGCGGTCGTCTTCCATGAGGATGCCTCGCGCGTACGCCTCCTCCACGAGCTCTCGGAACGTGAGCATCTTGAGCGGCTTGCCCATGCCCGTGGGCGAGTACGTCGAGATGAGCTCACGGTCGGCGACCTTGATCTTCGCGACCACGTCCGCGGGCAGCGCCGGCACCTCAAGCCCGTGGGCCTCGGCGAGCGCCACGAGCTCCTCGAGCTCGAGCAGCGACAGGAACGAGTCGATCGAGAAGAACCGCCGCCCGAACGCGTAGCCGTCCACGACCGGGCCGAACACTTGCTTGCGGCACAGCTCGAGGTGCTTGCGCTGCTTGTCTAGCGTGGTCGACGCGTCCAGCGCGGCGACTTCAGTGGCTGCGGGCTCCTCGGCGGCCTGCGGCGCGACGACCGACCACGCGACCAGCAGCTCGGACGCGCGCAGCTGGACCAGCAGCGGCACCTGCGATGCATCCAGGCACGGGAACCCGCGCTCGAGCAGCGCCTTGCGGATCTCGCGCGCGTACAGCTTGTCGAGCCGCGCGCGCATGCGCTCGACGCTCGGCTCGGGCTTGGGCTTGCGGCCGAGCATCGTGTGCTCGAAGAGCTCCTCGGGCTCGCTGTCGCTGTCGCCGGCGCCCACCGCGTAGTCCTCGAGGCGCCGCATCGCGCGCGCGCGCCACTCGAGCGCGATCTCGGCGTCCGAGCGCGCCGCCAGCGCGTGGAAGCCGTCGAGCCCGAAGCGCCGCACCACGGGCGCCGCCGCGAGGTCGTACTCGATGTACTCGGCGCCCGCGAACGCCACGCGCCGCGTCCCCGCCGCGCGTTTCTCCTCCTCCTCCTCCGTCGCCGCCGCGTCCGCGCGCCCGGCGTCCACCTCCATCGCCTGCGGCTCCTCCGCCATCTCCGCCGTCGTCTCCGCTGCGCGCTCCGCTGGGGGGACGGCCTCCGCCATCGCCATGCTCCGCTCGTTGGGGTCGTCCGCTCGAGTAGTGTGACTGGGCGGGACCTTCCCAACTCCCAACGTTTTGAGCGCCAGCGAGGCCCAGTTTGAACTTGAATTTCCGTACTTAGAAGGGATCGTTCGTATTTAGTCGGATGGATTCGTACTTAGGAGGGTGCATGTTTCCCCTACCGGGAGCACATTGAAAGTGGCGGGAAGAGCGGCATGGAGCAAGTCGCGGCGGCGTTCGTGACGCCCGCGCGGCGCCCGCGGCAGCAGCAGCCGCCGATATCCGCGGGCGGAGATGGCAGTGGCGCTGGCAGTGCCACGGGCCGACGTGGCAGTCGCCGTGGCAGCAGCCTGCTGGGCACCGAGAGCGAGCTCACGCCGGGCGGCGCGCAGATCCTCCACGCCGGACTCAAGCGCAGCGGCCGCGCGCTCGCGCTCCAGGTGCTCGGCGTCTACCGCTGTACGTGGACGCACTTCATTCCCGTTGCCCAAATCGGTTCTAACAGATAGTGTTGTGTGTGTCTGCGTCTAGATGTCGCGGACCCGGCGCTGCGCCGCGTGCTGCCCCCGGCCGCGGCCGACGCGCTCGAGTGGGACGTCTTCGACCTCGTCGTGAGCGACGGCCAGATGAAGATCAAGGCGCTGCTATCGCCGGCACTGAACCACCTCGTCTGGCGCGGCCTCGTGGGCGAGCTGGACATCGTCGAAATCGACGACTACGAGCTGCTCCGCGTGCCCGTGTCGGAGACCGAGGCTTCGGACGACGGCGAGGACGACGGTGAGGGACGCAACAGCGCGCAGCAATTGCGCGACGTGTGCATTATCCACGAGCTCGCGCCGCGGCCCGCGGTTATCTTGACTGCCGCCGCCGGTGACGACGTGGTGCCGTCGGCCACGCATGTGGCCGTGGCGCCCCGTGCCAAGATTGTGTACTCGGTCGGTGACGCGCTCTTGGGGTCGCCATCCCCGTCGGTACATGGAAGTGCTCGCGCTGTTCCAGATGTGCAGTTTGTTTCTGAAGCGCACATTCGCGATCACGGCTCCCTGCCGCTTGTTGGCACGAGATTGTACTACCTCTCGCAGTTCTCGGATGACTACCCCGCCGACTGGGAACCCGTGAAGCGTGAATCGCTTTCGCCCGTCTCACTTGCCATGCCGTGGGCCGAGTGGAACCGTCGCCGCCGATACTGCACGGATATCTTCACGTCGGCAGACCGAACTCTCCACACGATTCGAGAAGTGAATATGATGACTAGCTCTAAGAAGCGAGCTGCCAGCGAGATGGAGAACGATGGAACCGAGCCGTCTGCGCCGCCTCCACCTCCGCCTATGATCGGCATTGTTCGATTTAAGTCGGGACTCGTCCACGTGGGTTCCCCGAACGTGGCAAACCCATTCCCGTTCATGTTCCACATTGTGCTGTGTAAGTGAGCGCTCTCGGTCTAGTGCTCGATGCTGTGTCTGATGTGATGATGGTGCTCGTACAGCGGATCGCGATCGGTCTGTGGAGATCGCGTTCTTTGGATCCATGGCGGCGAAGAATTTCCTCGTTGTTCAAGAAGGCGACCTCATCCAGGTGCAAGGCTACACAATCTCACGCGGTATACCAGGACCGAACAGCAAGAAGCCGAGAAAACTCTTTGTCTTCCCCCACCTATCGGCTGGTGTAGTCAGCCACGTACCAGGTACGTCGCTTGCGAAGACTGGGCGATTTAGATGTGCTTCTACTAACTCTCGTCTTTTGCGGTCTCAGACAAGTACTGGCCTCTACTGGAGACGATGAAGGTGCTTGAGAAGCGACCTCGCAAGACTTCTGAACCGAAATCCATTGGAGAGCACGCGCAGCGTCAAGAACCCTCCAGATCGACTAACCAATCGACAGTGTGGCTCCACCCCACCTTTCTCACCGTTGTGGATACCCAGGCACCGGATCTATTCTCCAACGACAATGATGAAGAAGACGGCGAAGCTGAAGCTGACGACACCTACTTCGACTTCGTTGGTGTTGTCTCTTATGTTGGCCGCATGCATCGACACCGCCCCCAGCGTGACGGGTCAGACGGAGAGAGTGTTGAGCATCTCCAGGCGTATCGATGGATCAAGCTCATTGATACGACGAGCAAGAACGAACTGGTCGTGCGACTGAGTGTCAACTCACAGCCCACCGGTTTCCACGCTATCAAAGCAGGCGATGTTGCCATGTTGTCCAAGTTGCGATGGACCAACACTCGCCAAAATGGTGACGGTTTGAACTTTGCCTCCAGCAGCGCGTACACTACAATTCGGCTGAACGACGACGTAGAGCAGTTTCAGGTCTTCACTGAGTGCTCTGACATATTCGTCTTTGCGAAGGAGTTGCAAGCAAATGGTGACGTGAAGACCGTATACTCAGCAGTCGACTCGTTTCTCGTGGCGACGACTGAGAGTTGGCTAGACGGTGCTGGTGTGGACGATTACGAGCCGTTACATGATGCAGTCTCAATGTTAGACGCTGTTGCCGAATCCCTCTCGATATTAAAGGTGGAGAAGACTTCAAGCGTTGCCATGGGGAAGAGTCATTGGATTCCAGCCTTTTACCCGATCCTGTCGATTCCGCAGACTGAGGACACGAGCGGTATCGGCTACAACTATCCTTTTGATGAAGTCCACGCGATTGCGGAGTCTATGGACGCACTGTCACATCGCTATATCCGAGTCCACGTTGCCCTCCACGGCGTCCGTGCGGCACCCTCCACATCAAGCAACATTGTCCCGGAGATCGAGTTCCTTGTTACGGATGGCGAAGTTCAAGATCGACCTCCTCAGCCAGTCCGCCTCGCCTCTAACTGTCTCTTCAAGGAGCTTGAGCTACCAAGTCCTCTGGATGAAATGGTTGCGACGGAAGCCGAACCTTTGGCTCGCTTGCTCACACCGGCAGCGGTCAAGTCTCTCAACACGGCATCAATCTTACGGTCAACTGAACTCCCGCACTTCAGTCCAGCCAAGGGTTCTGCGGCCTCGCCTGAGGCGGAGCAAGAGATCACGCTCGAAACGGTCAAGGAATACATCCTCAAGAGTCGAAAGGGTGCAGAAGCAGATCGCGTCGGGGGTATCGACGTCGCTCTCCACCTTTACCGCATGCCGCACGGTGAAGTGGATCTCTGGATCGACGCCATCAGTCTATAGGAAGATCATGCGGGGTTCGTTGTGTGCAGTGGGTATGTCTTTTGTCTGAAGCTTAAAAAATTCTACAACACTATTGCGTCCTTCCGTTCGTCAGCTTGCCGCCACGCCAAAGCGCCCGAATGAACGTTCGCATCGGTTCTGTGTGCAGCGTTTTGCGCCGGCCCTGAGGCTCTATATGAGGACCGCGTCTGCTTCTTCAGGACTGCGAGCTCTGAGCGACCGTGCAGCAGTGAGCGGGGCAAGCGATCGTGGCAGCGCTCCTTAGCTGCGCAGCATGCGGTCAAAGCGTTTTCGACCACGGCGGTGGCTGTTTCTATCTGGACTGGTAGCCGACTTCTTCTTGCCGGTGTAATATTCGCTCGTCTTGTGGACCTTGAAGCCATAGATCTTGGGAACATACACCTGCGTCGGTGGCGACGGCACAAGCTGCGAGTGCGCAAGCAGGAACGCGTGCGGGAACGTCGTGCCAAAGTACGCACCGTCAATCTCTGCGGAACAGAAAGAAAGCAAAATTAGTTACCACGACTAGCCACCGTTCCACTCGTCAGCATCACTCACGCCCTGCACGTTGCGACTTGGGGAAGTAAATATCACGGCACTTGGGGCAGAAGACGTTGACCGTGGTGTGGCGCGGCACGTCCGACTGGCCCACGGGCAGCACCGGCTGGCCCTGGCAATGCACGCGGTGGCAGCGCCCGAAGTCGACGTTCTGGTACTTTTCGAGCATGGCCGCCATGCCCTTGGTCGTGAGAATGTACCGCGAGTGAATGAGCCCGTAAAGCATTTCAGCGGCGGATTCGATCATCTCCTGCTGCATCTGCGTGAGATTCTGGTCTGTAAAATTGCATACAGACCCACAAAGCGTCAGTGCGACGATCATAAAACGACCCAGCAAACGGCCGGCAAACTCACCGTGGGGGGTCTCAATGTCGAGGATGAGATCCAGCGCGTAGTCGTAGTACGGCACGATGGTGTTGAGCCCCGTGAGGTTGAAGTCGTCCTCGATGTACTCCTCGTCCACTTCGCACAAAAAGTCGTTCTCGCGGAGCGAGCAGAACCATGCGATCCAGCTCGTCTCCTCCTCGCTGCCTTCCTCGCCGCCCTCCTCGTCCTCGAGCTCCTCCTCGTCTTCTTCGTCCTCCTCCAGCTCGCTCGAGTCGATCGACGAGCCGCTCACAAACTCCTCCTCCTCGCCGCCGTGCGCGTCGTCGCCCACGCGCAGGCCGCCCATCTCGTCCTCCAGCAGCTCGATCTCCGCGCCTTCGCGCCGCGCTCCTCGCTGGCTCATGGTCTCTCGTGTGCGCTGGATGCTGCGGGTCTCTGTGCGTTGCGGCGGCGTCCTGCGAGTGTCCGCCTCGTCGTCCGCGTGCCCTCGGCTTCCCTCTCACTCACTCGCGCGGCCCGTCACTCGGCCAGGCAGAAAAGAGCTCCTCCCACAAACAGCGACTGCACGCGGTTCCATTGGCCCAAACACGGGCAGAACCGGTATTGAAACTGGTACATACTCAGATCCAGACACAGACGCATTTTGCAGATGCGAATCAGAGGCGCGCCAAGTGACCAGCACTTGGGGGGCGAGAATGGCGGCGGAGGAGACGTTCGAGAGCGACGCGGCGTACGCCAATTACGAGGAGGAGGAGGAGGAGTACGAGGTGGAGGAGGTCGCGGATGACGCGCCCATGCGCATCCACGGGCGCGTGTTCCTGGGCTCGATCGACGCGGCGAGGAACCGCGCGGCGCTCGCGCGGGCCAACATCGGCGTCACGCTCGCGCTGCTGGGCGCGGACGACGAGCGCGTGGCCGCGAGCGACGACACCTCGGCAGGCTCTGATGCCAGCGCAGTGACGCGCGTGCTGGTGCCGATAGAGGACGCGCTAGAGGAGCCTCTGTTCGAGCGGCTGCCGGCGCTGCTTGCAAAGCTCCAGCAAACACTGTGCGTTTGCGCGGATCTGAGTACCTGCGAGGATGAGGTCGGTGGATTAAAGCATGTTGTTCCGCCAACAGCGACGACGCGGAGAAACGCGACTGCAATGTGCTCGTCCACTGGTACGTTTTCCCATCACTACATACCCTCCTCTCGTCGCTGGAGGTGAACTGACGCGCTGCCCCTGCTTTTCAACACAGCATGGCCGGCCGGTCGCGCTCGCCCTCGCTCGTGGCTGCGTGGCTGATAATCACCCGTCAGTTTTCGCTCCAGCATGCCCTCGAACACATCCAGTACGTCTTGCGTGAATCATGTCCAGTCTGAGCAAGCTGGCGGTGGTAACATATCTGCGTGGGTTCTGGTGCTCTCTAGGATGATTCGCCCGTGGATCGAGATCAACGACCGCTTCCTCACTGACCTCACGCTGTTCGACGAGGTGCTGCAGCAGAGTGCAGACAAGCCTTTCACCGAGGCGCCGTGGTTGACTCACCTTGTGCAGCGAAGTGGCAAGCTCCCTCGTCTGGACTTTGGCGAGTCTTTGGTTCCGGATATTCTTGCGAACGTCAAGACGGTGACCATGCGCCTCGTGTCCGACATCGAAAACGACAAAAACTCGGATCTCGGCCGCATTCTCCGTCACACGACTGTGTGCGCGACCACTGCCTCTCGCGACGTGGAGAGTCAGCGAGAGGCGTTTGCGTTTCTGCGCGTCGACCGCGTGGATGAGGCCGTATCGCTCCTGTCGGTGGATGAGGCCACGCTCCAGAAGACTGGATTCGCGACCAAAGACGACGTGCTGAGTGTGCTGAAGTTGTTCTACCCAGATATTACCATGGAAACGCCACTGCTCGTGCTTCATTTCACGTGCATCGGCAGCTGTACCTAAATGCAAAAAGCAACGAATCTACGACTTGAGAGCCGTGGCGAGCAGCTGCCTGCCTTGAAGCGACAGCTTCCGTCTTTGATCCATGTCTTCCCCTCGGATACTTGAAAGTCTTCTGATCGATCGTGGCGAGGCCATGCTGTCGGCGACCGACGCATTCCCGGAGACGACCTGCCAGGACGACCGAGAGACGGTAGATGATGGCACAGACGCCGCCTCCGATTGGGGGCTGGTCGCCTCTCCGATCTCCTTGTTGAAGGCGCTGAAATCGGCCCAGTCCTCGATACTGGCAGTGCGGAAGGACTCTGCCTTTTTCGAGATCGAGCGACGCAGGCTGAGGCTGCGCTTGCTCCCCCCGCGACTTCCGTGGCGCCGACCGGCTCGGAGATCGTCGACTCTGTCGAGCACTTGGTAAATGCTCGGTCGCTCTTGAGGGGACACAGTGAGCATCCACAGGATAAAGTCCGTGAACGCTGGTGAGAACTGCTCCCCGAAGCGCGTCTTGTCAGATGGGAAGCGCACGTTGCCACTGTAGATCGCGAGCTTCAGCACGCCCTCGGTCGCGCTCTCGAAGGGCGAGTACGGTCCAAACGCCATCGCATACAGCAGGCAACCGAGCGACCACACGTCGGCTTTGCCGTTGTCAACTTCACCGCGCAGCGCCGTCGACGAGTGGGACTCCCAGAGCTCGGGCGCGCGATACCCTGCGCTGCAGAACTGCGCCGCGTCCTCGAACAGCAGCATCGCCTCGAGTGAGCTTGTGACCTCCACCTTCACAGGTGCGAGCGAGCCAAAGTCCGTCAGCACGGGCTCCACGGGTTCCGCCGACGTGAGCAGCACATTGTGGGGTTTGATGTCGCGGTGCGCAAAGCCACGCGCCTGCAGCTCCAGCACAGCCTCGACCAGCAGCGTGAACACGCGCAGACACTCGGGTTCTGAGAATGCCGCCGTTCCTACACCAAAGTGGTATGTGAGACACCAGCATGTCGTGTCCCTACACGCTTATACACGGAAACGTACGCTGCTGGAACGCGATCTCGAGGTACTGCTGGAGCGTCCCGCGCGGGTACAGCGGGAACACCATGAGCACTTCCTTGCGCGGTCCGGCGTCCGCCGAGGCCCGTCCGGCGAACGCAGCGCCGCCGCCGCTACCACTTTTGGGGGGCGAGCCTCCGCTGCCACCCACGCGCACCTCAGCTTCGACGAGCCGCATGGCGTTCGGGTGCTGCAGTTTGCGTTGCACCTGGATCTCGAGCAGCACGCGCTGGAGCTGCGCGTCGTCGGCGATGCCGCGCGTCCACTTGAGCGCGTACAGCGCGCCGCCGCGCCGCACGCGCACGACCGACGCGAAGCCGCCCTCGGCGATCGCGCCCTCCTGCTCGTACGCGCGCCCGTTCACGCGCACGACGGCGTTGCCCATGGTGACGCTGGTGCGTAGTGTCGTGTCCGCCCAAGATTTCGGGAGTTCTGCTTTTGTTCCGAAAGCTCATTCAGCGCGAAGCAGAGAAACCTCTGTTCTCTGATTGAAGCTGGCGATGTGTTATCACAGGACCGTGGGTGCACCACCTTCGATATTCGTCTCCTCATCACTCTCTTTCGGTCGCGTGATCCGGACACGATGAGGTGGGGAACTGCGGGCGATGGGGCCGTGGGAGGAACGCGAGATGCTGACTGACGATGTGTGTGGATCGCATGGCGACGTAGCGTCGCTGCGCTGAATCGCGTGCCACGCGACAAGCTGCCGCAGGTGCTCGGCCACGTGCTCGAGAAGCGCGCCGCGCCGGTGCGTGCGATCTGCGACCGGCGATCCGAGTCGGGCCCATGCGCCTCTAGCGCTTACAATTGCTGTCCATGTGTCACTCACAGACAGACTCGGGCGAGGTGTTTACAGCGGAGGAAATGGAGCAGCTCACTGCGATGCTGCAGCTGACGGCCGGCGAGATCCACGGCGTCGTGGCGATCGCCACCACGATCTTCCAGCAGGCAGCGGCGTTTGGCGACGGTGTACAAGCAGAAGTGCTCCAGAAAGGCGGCATCGACAGCGACGTAGTCGCTATTGTGGAGAAGGTGTGGCGCAAGAAAGGGCGCCATGTCGCTGACGATCTCGCGCGCGCGATGCCGCTCGAGCCCGCAGCCACGTTGAAGTCGAGCCAGTGGCAGCTGCAAGTGGAGCTCGCGAATCGGTACACGGGCAACCAGAGCGAGCCACTCGCCGTCTTTCAGCTACACATTGCCGACGACAACACGACGGTACGATGCTGTCGTGCTCAGCCGAACCTGGACGTGCTCACTGACGGAATCACTACGTCCTCGCTCCTTGCGCAGGAGAAAGTCGATTTGGAGATGAATCACGAGGAGCTCTTTGCACTCTTCCAGCAGCTCGATGCGATACAGAAAGAACTGGACACCTCTCCCTAACGATGGGACTTGTCAACACGACCATTCTATTTGCTTTTGCTTTGCTCACTTCAAGTGGATCTTCTCGACGATCGTCTCGCGCACGGGCAGGTGCTGCTGGAACGTGTCAATGTTGGTGTAGTTGGCCATGCCGCGCGGGTGGCCCTTGGCGAACAGCGCCTCGAACTGTTCCTCCTTGCGCGTGTACTCGCGAATCATGTAGTCGCGGCCAAAGAGATGGTGCACGCGCGTCTCGTGGAGCCGCACGACGACATGGTCCAGCCGCATCCAGTAGCGCGCCAACACATAGAAACCCGACGGCATCACGCGCTATTCCAGCACAACAAAGCACGTGTCACCGATGAATCCACAATCCCACACGATAAGCAAAACGCTTAACGCACCACTTTGATGGACATGACCGAGACGCCGTGGTCGTGCAGCTCGTCCTCGAACAGTCCGACTTCTTCGAACCACAGGATCGGCTCACGCTCACGCAGCTTGTTGAGGTCAATGCGCTCCTCATTGACAGCGAGATCGACGTCCTCGGTGCGATCAAACTGGGCCACGTCGCCCTCCGTGGCGCCCTGGCGCACGAGGCGTTGGAGCGTGCCCTTGTAGTCGGTCGTGTACGTCCAATCGTACGTGATGTTGAGCTCCTTGACGTCGTCACTATTGAGTCGTATGCACACATCGATTAGAACGGTGCGCTCATCATTTCCACTCCCGTCCAGAACAGACGCACTTGGCGCTTTGCTTGGCGACCGAGACCTTGAGCTGCTGTTGCGCGACAATATCCGCGGCCTGGTCGCTCTGCGGGGGCGGGAAGTGCGCGCGCTTGAGCGCCTCGAGCGCAAGAAAGTTGTACGTCACGCCGCTCGGCTCGTGGTGGAAGAGCAGCTGGTTCTTCCCGAACACCATCTCGGGCGGCGTCAGCTTGGCTTCGTCGCCAAATCTGACCAGCGCATCACAACAACCATCAGCTCTCCGCAAAGGAGACACACACACGCGGCAAAACGCACCGGTCAAGGTCGTCGACGGGCGTGATGTGGGTCTTGTTGCAGCCGATGACCCAGTCGCGCACGCGGATGCCCTTGAACTCGACCGGCTCGGCGTGGGCCTCGACGCCCTCTTGCGGCCGCGCGGCGCCCAGCAGCTCGAAGGGCGACGCGCCGGGCACGGCGTTCGGGTCGCTGCTGCTGAGCAGCAGCGCGAGCAGCTCGCTGGCGCCGCGCGGGGCGTCGAAGAAGCCGCGGCTCGTGGCGGTGGCGTCGGCCATGGTCGTCCGGAGCAGTGATGATGGGGGAAGGGCGCGTGCCTTGCCGAGGTCAAGGATTTGACATATAGAAATGATAGCGACATTTAGAAACGATTCCGGAGAGTACTCTATTGTGAATAATACGGCCCCCGTGGGGGAGTCATCGCGACTTCAACCATGGGAAACACTGGGACGATGGTGTCCATCCTCATGCTGACGGCGGCAACGGCGTCGCGTAGATGTCGAAGCGGTCGGTCTCGGGCGCGAACGTGACCGCCGCGAACATGGCGCGCGGCGTGAAACGAATCGGCGCGAGTAGCGCGCGCTTGTGACGGTGTTTTGCCGCGTCATGATGGTGGGTTTTGCCGACGGCAACATGCGCGACCTCGCGGCCGTTGAGGAAGAACGCGATCGTGCTCGCATTGAGGTCGAGCAGCACGCCGACGGCGTCGCCCTCACCATACGGCTGGATGCCCGAAACGACCTCGGCGCCGTTCTGCAGCACGGCGCCATACGCGGCGTAGCCCACGGCGCCGCCGGTCCACGCGGCCAACGGGCCGTTTAGTGTCTCGCCGTCGAAGCGCTCGGAGGGTACGGCGCCGACCACCATAGCCTGGGCGTGCTTGTCGGCGCGCGTGACATCTACTTCCCAGTAGTGGACGCCGCTAGTGAAGAAGAGGTGCTTGATCGCGCGGTTGCAACGCACGCTGCGCAGCACGCCGGCGCGGCGCGTCTTACCGGCGTCTGTCGAGCCATAATCGTCGATCAGTACCACACAGGAGGAGGCATGGCCATACAGCGCCGTACCGGAGATGGATAGAGTCCGCGCGGCCATAATGGAGTGTCGTCACGTGGGCGTGCGGGAGGATGGGGCACGGTGCTGATGCGATCGGATCCAGGGTTTCCCTTTTGCTGGCTGGCGGGTACATTCGGCGACGGCCCCCGCGTCCAGCATTGCGCTCCGGAATGTTCGTCGTCCGCGGGAGACAAGGCGGTGCGAATCTCGCGGCGGCGGGTCGTTTATCTTGTTCTCGCCACGCACGAGCGAAATCGATGTCGCTTCGTGATGCGCCGTGCATCACGGTGGGTGCAAGTGAATGTACCTACTGGATTTATGGGCTATCTACTTATTTAACAGTAAATCAAACAAACGTTAGATTGGATTCTTTGCAGGACGTGTTGGTTATATTCGCGTGTATGGGGGCGGGAAAACCGAACCGCCCACAGGTGCAAAAGGGGAAACCACAATGGTGCCGCCGCCCGCCGCCGCCGCGGAGAAGGCGCCGCGCCGGGCCAATGGACGGCCCAAGGCGGCTGCGAAGGTCTCCAACACAAGCGCCGTCTCCGTAGCACCACAAGATCCCAACGCCGGCGCCGAACGGACTCGTGAAGCGTCCACGGCGGCCGCGCCACCAACGGCAACCGCGTCCTCTCGCGGCGGGTCGTACGTGCGCTTCCTGGACCTCACGGGGCGCTGCAGCGGCGCGACGCCGCTCACGCGCGCGCCGATCGATCTCACGAGTGTGCTGTCCGACGCGGACGCTCTCCGAGCCATGATCGACGACCTTGTTGGGCCGTTCCGCACCGCGGGGGTCGATATGGTGGTCGCCGTCCATGAGGAAACCGGCATCGCGCACAGCTTCACCGCGGCGATTGCAGGCACCATCGCCGGTCGCGTGGACACAGGTATGGCCGTGATGTTGAAGGTTTGTGGGTTATACGATCTGACGCACGGGAGGTTCGTTTTGCGGTAGCACTCGGCCAGGTGACGGTCCACCCACCTCGACCGCCACAGGCTGTTGAAGCACCTCCGCCGCCATCACCGCGGCCACGAGCCAAGAAGCGTGGCCGACCACCGTCCAATAAGATGAAGAAGACTGCCGCTGTCGACACTCTCGCTGCCATAGGGGATCTTTCGGTCGCGATGCCACTGCCAGTCGAATGTCAGCGCATTGCGCGATTCCAACATGAAGCCACGGGGCTCTGCGTGGAGTATCGACGAGAGATGCTGCCACCACGGAGTGTAGGCACGCGAGTGCTGTTGGTGAGCGACTGGATTGAGTCCCTCGGCGCTCTCATGGCTGCTCGCGATGCGCTGACCGCGGTCGGTGGAGACGTTGTCGGCGCGAGTTTCGTTGTCGCAACAAGCTCGAGCTTGCTCGATGAGCTGACCAAACAGCAGCTTGCATTCAGCTGCTCATGGACGCCAACTTTTGGTGCACAACTGACTGTTCGTGGAGCGAGCGATCCAGATGCGGTTCGATGCCAATGCGAGTCCAGTAACAGCAGCAGCTTGCCTTCGTCCCCATCAAAGCGACCGAAAGTTGACAGCGTTCTCAGCATCCCGGAGCTTCAGTATTACACGAGCCACTATGAAGCCAACTCACCGAGCGAAGATCGTAGCATAAACGCGACCAAACCGTCGGATCCCGGTGCGTTCTCTTCCTTTAGCGGAACCGTAATGTCTATCTGCTAACGTCTCCGTGATAGGGGTACGATTGTTTGCCGTGTTAGATGGTCATGGAGGACATATTGCCGTGGAGTACGTTTTCTGTGATGCTTTCGCTTGACGCTTTCTGGAGGATTGAGTATCCGTCTGTTTTGTTGGTGTAGCCACTTGAAGAAGACGCTGTGCCACGAGATTTTCACGCATGTGACGTCGGAGTCCCCGCCGGAAGACGTTGAACGTGCGCTGACGCAAGCGTTCGTAGCATGCGACGATATGCTGAAGAAGTATCTGGAGTCACTCCCTCTGGATGTCCGAATGTCCAAGGGTTACTGCAATGCTGGCTCATGTGCAGTCGTCGCACTGATCGTGGAATCGATGCTGTACATCGCAAACGTTGGTGACTGCGGTGCGGTGATCGGGAGACGTGACCATCTTACCGATCGCATTTGGGCGCGCGAGTTGTCTACTGAGCACAACTGTCGCAACACCAATGAGGTCAAACTCGTGATGGAGCGTTCGCGAGACAGGAATGCCATCCGGCTGAGTAAAGATGACCAAGAAAGTGAGAATGTCTATGGCGTGAGGAGGGTCGCAGGAAGTCTTGCGGTTACGAGGGCATTTGGCGACTTCTACCTGAAATGTGAAGAACTCAGCTCGGCTCCGTTTAAGGTGAGTTATCTCCAATGAACTACACTGTGAGGAACGTGTCTGACTCCTTTCTTGAAACAGAGTAAAGTTCCATACATCACGGTTGAACCCAGTATTCGGAAATATGATCTGAGCGAAAATGATCACACGGATCAAACATTAATCCTCGCGAGCGACGGTTTGTGGGAGGTTGTTGGCTGCGAAGAAGCTATGAAGATCGTAACTCAATTTGGTATACGCATTGCCGAAACACGCATCTCTCCTCTGGGCAATACTCACCAAACTTCTCGTGATGTTCAGACTCCCAACAATCAGCAATATTTTCGTGCTGCAGTGCTGCACTTGTTCATGTGGCACTAGAGAAGGTCGCACATCGAGACGGCATGATGCTGCACGAGCTGATGGCCTTCCCTCGTGGTCGTGAGAGAAGGAGATTTCACGATGACGTGACGTGCACCGTGATCCAGATCAAGCCATCAAGACCTCGACTTTCATCCGTGGAGACGCTCGAAGAGAGCGATCCCATTCGGATCACCGACGAAGAGCACAGTCAGACATGATATCAGAGCCAGCCGCGTCGTGAAATGAACGTGTTCTGTCATATCTCCCTACTCCGACATCATCATGTTGACATATTCTACGTAATTGATGTTGCCCTGCGGGTCCGGTTCGAGCTGAAGGGAAAAGTAACGACGAAGTGAGTGCTATCCGACGGAGGTGCCGTATACTGACGGGAGACTCACCTGGCTGATCAACTCTTGCGCTTGCTCCGGTGAGATTCGGTCTGCCCCATATGTCGTCAGTGCGATAAGCAGCTTATCTGCCTTGATGTAGCCTGGGGCCGATGCGTTGCCCTCGAACGCCTTGAAGGCGCTCTTCACTTGATCCGACGTGTACGTCGCGTTGACTTTGCGTGACATCACGGCCACAAACTCGTCGAAGTCGATTTCTCCGTTGCTGTCTTGGTCAATCTCGTGGATCATGAGGTCAATCTCTTCGGGCGACGTGTCGATTCCGAGCGTGTCCATGAGCTCTCCAAGCTCAACTTTCGTGATGGATCCACCGCGGTCCTACGATCGAGTAAAGCGGCCGAGGTGAGACCACCGGAACCGTCGTGCGTCAGCGAAATGCTGCCAAAACGAACCCGATCGACGAGATTGAAGATTTCCCGGAATTCGGCGAGCTCTTCGGCCGTCAAGTTTTGGGTCATATCTACCGGATTCCGTGGAGAGTAGCTTGTAGGCTTCCTGCTCGTCACAAAGCGAAGTGCAGAACTGCTAATGACAATCCCGAGCAACGCGGGAACGATCGTCTATTTTTTCGGCAGCCCTTTCGTACACTTCTGGATGTAACTGCCAACATATCATCCTTGATCGCAGGGTGAAATGAAGTGAATGGCGAAAATGTGAAAGCGATTCTCGACGACACCATTATAGAGCGGCTGTGCGGCCCCAGACAAGTGCGAATATCCACACAAACTTAAATCCACAAGCGTCTGAAGCCACCGCCGCCGCCGCCGCACGCCACCAGGAGTTGAGTACAATGCGGAACCGAGAGACGTCGTGGTGGAAAAAGAAACTACGTGCATGCATTCGTAATATCGATGCGACCGACAAACAATAGGAAAAGGAACGTGGGTAACTCAAATAGATATAAAAACATATTGATCTGAGAGACTTTGAGTCCTGCGTACGGTCGACAAGCTGGAGGATATGCAGCTTGGCTTAGCTCGCGCAGTCGCGAGCGTACATACGGAATGCGGATGTGGATGTGGATATGAATGAAGGTGTGATCGTGTGGTATGGTATGCTGCTGTACCATCTTCGAGTCGAGCACAGCTCGATTGGCTCTTGGCTCGGACTTGGTCTTTTTCTTCTTCTCTTCACAGCATGCAGCTTGGCTTGGTTGTACAGCGTGATGGCCGTGTGAATGTCCCAGGCCTCAGCGTCATGCAAGTAGAAGCACGTCTTGCAAGTAGAAGCACGTCTTAGAAGCTGTCCACGGGGACATGCCACAGCGCGTGCAGCTTCTCGACAAACGTCGCGTCGCGCAGCACCACGAAGCCGCCGAGCGCGCGCAGCTGCGCGTCAAACGTGTGCGAGGGCTGGCACCGAG
>JAMFLL010000069.1:0-77896 GCA_027475725.1 Pythium rhizo-oryzae
TTCGGGCCCGGCGACGGGTGCGTGGTGCGCTTTGCGGGCGGCCGCGCGTGGGCCCCCGCGGCGCCCACAACCACAACTCTGCGCGTGCGCTTCGACCGCGCGGCCACGCGCCGACTGCTCCAGGCCGTCGACCCACAGGCGCCCACGGCACGCGCGGACCTCGACCGCTTGCTGCGCGAGCTCGGCGCGGACCTGGCGCCGATCGCGGCCGCGGCCCAGACGTCGCCGCGCACGATCGCGCAGCCGGACGGCGCGCTCGAGCTGGGCGACGTGGACGAGCTCGAGCTGCCGCAGTTCGCGCTCGCGACGCGGCAGCTGAGCAAGACGCGGTCCATGGCCAAGCGCAAGCAGCTGCTGGACGCCAAGGCGGCCAGTACGGTCGCTGTCAGCGGTGGCACGAAGGTCCTGACGGTGTTTGACGCTGTCGAGAGCGCGTCGCTCGAGGACGCGCAGTTCCTGCTGCTCCAGGGCGAGGACCTCACTGTCCGCGAGCCGTGCCACGCGCGCTCGGCGCTCCACATGCTGGCGTTCAGCGGTGAGTCGGTCGCGGCGCGCGTGGCGCTGCTGCGGTTCCTCGTGCTGCGCGCCAAGCTGGACCCGGACGCGCGCGACGACGCCGGTGCCACGCCGCTGCTCACGTTTGCCACGCACGGCTGCGTGGCACTGGCGGAGGCCGCGCTGCAGCTCGCACCGGAGCTCTGGCGCGCCAGCGACCGCGACGGCCGCAGCGCGCTCCACTGCGCGTGCGCGCACGACCAGCCCGAGTGCGTGGAGCTGCTCCAGCGCCACGTGATGCTCACGGCAGGCACGGCGGACCGGCGGCTGCGTGAGCTCCACGCCGCCGACAAGCGAGGTGCCACGCCGCTCCACGTGCTGGCAGCGCGCGGCCACGGCGAGTGCCTTCGTGCCATGCTGACCGCGCTGGATCCGCACTGTCGAGTCCATTTGATGGACCAGCGTGACCGTGCTGGCTGCACGCCGTTGCATCTTGCCGTGGCACACGGCCATGGCAGCATTGTGGGCGAGCTGCTGGCGAGCGGTGCCAGCGCGGGCGTGGGCGACGCGTGGCAGCGGCGACCGCTCCATTACGCGTCGCGGCTTCATGCTACTGCCGCCACGGAGCTGATCACGGTGCTGGCGGACCAAGGCGCGGCCGAGCTGGACGCTGCGGACGCGCGTGGGGACACGGCGCTCCACTGGGCCGCCTCCAGCGGACGCGCGGACGTCGTGCGGCAGCTCTTGCTGCTGGGCGCGGACCCGCACGTGCTAAACGGCGACTGGGAGACCCCGGCGCGCGTGGCGGCGGCCCGCGGCCACGGCGAGTGCGCGCGGCTGCTACTGCCGGCGTCCGCGAGTGTGGACGACCTGCGTCGCCACCAGTACGATACGGCGGGCGCCACCCGCGAGCTGGCGTCCGCGCACTCGTACTACCAGCCACACGCCACGGCAGCACCGACTGCGGCCGCGACGGCAGGCCGGAAGGGCGGCGAAATCGACTGGGAGGAGCTCCAGCAGGGCGTGGAGCTCGTGGAGGAGAGCGGCCACTTCTCCTCCGAGGACGAACACGACGACGAGGAGGAGGACGCGCGATGGTACTCGGACGAGGACGCGGGGGCATCGTAAACCGCGTAGGTCGTATTTAGTTAGTTAATCCACGCGTCTTGCCCCAGGGACTGGTGGTTGCGTTTCACTGCGTGGCGGCCACGCGTCGCTGCGCGCTCTCGATCGTGTTCTTGAGCAGCATGGCGACGGTCATGGGGCCCACGCCGCCGGGCACGGGCGTGATGGCGCTGGCCACGCGGCGCGCGGCGGCAAAGTCGACGTCGCCCACGAGCCGGTACCCGGCCTTCTTGCTCGCGTCGTCCACGGCGTTGATGCCCACGTCGAGCACCACGGCGCCCGGCTTGAGCCACTCGCCCTGCACAAAGTTGGCCCGTCCAATCGCGGCGATCACGACGTCGGCCTCGCGCACGCGCGCCGGCAGGTCCTGCGTCCGCGAGTGGCACATGGTCACGGTCGCGTTGCGCTGGAGGCAGAGCAGCGACACCGGGAGCCCGACGATCTGGCTGCGGCCCAGCACCACCACGTGCTTGCCCTCGAGCGGGATCTCGTAGTGGTCGATCAGCTCGAGGCAGCCCGCGGGCGTGCAGGGCACGCTAAAGTTGGCCGCGCGGCCGTCGCCGCGGCTCGTCGCGAACGCGAACAGCGCCGCGTGGTTCTGCGGGTGGAGTCCGTCCACGTCCTTGGCCGGGTCGATCGCGCGCAGGATCGCGTCGGCGTCGCAGAACGCCGGCAGCGGCAGCTGCACGATCATGCCGTCGACGTCTTCGCGCGCGTTGAGCGAGCGGATCGTTTCGTAGATCTCGTCCACCACGCGCCGCTCGAGCTGCGCGCGCGTGGTCGCGTCCAGCGGCTCGGAAGTCTCGCCGTCCTCGAGCCGCTGGAGCGCGTCGGGCAGCGCGATCTGCACTTTCCACGACTCCATGCCCACGGCGGCGCTGGCCTTCTGCTTCATGCGCACGTACGTGGCCGAGTCCTTGCGCGCGCCGACCACCACGACCGCGAGCCCGACGGCGCGGCCGTGCTGCGCGCGGAACGCCGCGCACGCCGGCGCCAGCGCGCGCTGCTGCAGGTGCTCGCTCGTGGCCTTGCCGTCCAGGCGGCGCGCTTCGTGTGCAGGCGATGGGGAACCGGGCATCTTGTGTCTGTTGCTGGGTGAATGGGAGGGAATTTCCAACAGTGCGTGTCGACAGTGTCGACGTTGGCTTCTTCCCCCCTGTCACATCGAACTTCCAGGAGGCGGAGGGACCTGCGGACGTGAATGCGAAGAGATCCCTTTTAGATCCAATAGCAGATTAGGGAGGAAATGAGCCTAAGCTGGTGTGTTCTGTTGACTGAGATGCAACCCTACCCACTATGATCTAGGGATCTGACCATCACTCAGAATGGAAGAATAGACACGACCAGGCTAATTGGACAGTGTAGCCATACTAATATGAATTCCAGGATTCTTCTGTCGAGTCGGCGGAATGGCCGTCCCCGGGGGGAACGTTCCTTCCTTTGGCCTTCCGCCCTTCATCCGAATGTCAATATAGCCAGTATGTAGCGGTTGCTGATGGGCACCCGACGAGCCGTTTTTATACGTCTCTGGCGCTTGTGGTTTTGGTCATTTTCCATTTGCCCGATACGTGATGACGAGCGACAGGACCAGCCAGAGCGACGCGGTGCTGGGCGCGATGCTCGCGTGCGCGAGTGGGCTCGTGACAGTGTGCGGCGCGCTCGTCGTGTACAGCAGTCGGCTCGCGTTCCTGTGGCAGCCGCGGTCTCTGGTACTCGCGCTGGGTGTCGCGACGGGCGCAGTGCTCTGCTTCACGCTCATGGATCTCGTGCCCGAGGCGCAACGCGCGTTTGAAAGCGTCGTCCGGAAGATGCTCCAACTCAACGAGGTAGACGACGGCGACGACGGAACGGGAGGTCAAGAGAGCGGGCTTGCCGAGGGTTACGCATCACTCATGCTCGCCGGCGCCTTCTCGTGTGGGGCCATGGCGTTCTGGCTCATGGACGTGGTGTGCCTGAGACTTTCCATGCCATCAAAACCGCTTCGCTCGTCGCGAGACCCGACGATGATCTTGCGCAACGGAGGTTCCGAGACCTCGCCCAGCAGCTTTGGCACACGGTCGACAGCGCACCAAACTAATACGACGAGGCGCCGCGGACAAACGCTCGTGCTGCCCTCGAACGCGTCGGACCTGACGACGAACGAGCTGCTGTACAAGACGAGCGTGGCGCGAGTGGTCGCCTTCGCCGTGCAGAGTGTTCCAGGTACGCCTCGCTAATACACCAACACTATTCCGCAGGCAGCGAAGTCGCTGACGGCGGGTTTTGATTACAGCGGGGATGGTGCTATGCTTTGCGACGCACGAGCGGAAGACGCTGGGCGTGCTCTTCGCCAGCGCGCTCTCGATGCTCAACGTCACACGTACGTCCCACAGCACGGCGCTCTAAGGACGTATCTGTGGACTCACTTATGATGTGTTTGCAGAGGGAATGGCGTTCGCCGGGCTGCTCACGCAGTCGTCGGGTCTGCGATGGCGCGCTGTGCTATGGTGCGTTCTCGCGGCGCTCGCGCTCCCGCTCGGCGGTCTGATCGCGTGGGCCATGATGCTCGAGTCCCCCGCTTCTTCTCTTACGCTCGGTATCCTCTACGGAGCGACAAGCGGGCTCCTGGCGGCCATGTGCCTCGCCCAAACTGTCATGGCGTGCTACAACCACAAGAGCGATAGCGACACGGACCACGTGACCACGACCGTGCTGTGCGGTGCCGCATTCATGGCTGGGATCCGCATGCTGCTCGCGTTTGTTTACTAGGCAATGCGTTTCGAATGAGTAACAATAAAAGAGTACGATCACTGTCAACGTCGAGCTAGATTGATATAAAGCGTGTTGCAGCGACCACAAGTATGCCGAGCGCGACACCGAGCACTGTGCCTTGTGCCTTCCCCTCGGCGTACACATGCGTCGTGGGCATGACCTCTTTTACGCCGACACCTATCAGCACGCCCGCCGCAATGCCCGTTGCCAGTGCGTGCTTGAGCTGGTCGTCCTGGCTGTCGTGACCCATGAGAACCCACGCCAACACGGCGCCAGTGAGCTTGCCCACGGGCGATAAGACGCACCAAAACACGCCGCGCAGACGGCGGCCGCTGGCGAAGTAGATCGACGAGGCCAGCGCGATGCCGTCCGGGAGGCTGTGGAGCACGACGCCCAGCGCGACGGCCACGCCGATGTGCAAATGACGCACGGCCGCGACGTACAGTGCAAGTCCCTCTACAAAACAGCACGCAAGGTAAGCACGTGTGAATCAATGATCGGAGAGAGAGAAACCACTAGGCTCATATGAACTGTACCTGGGACGTGGTGGAGGCTCACGGCGATGGCGCTGAGGATCGTGCCTCGTACGCGCAGTCCCGTGGACTGCACCGTGTAGCGTCCGTAGGGGCTCCCGGTCGTCGAGATGTCGGGCAGCTCGGCGCTGTGAAAGTGGTGGTCAAAGTGCAGCGCCGACGATGTGTGCAAGTTGGCGCCGTAGCCCGAGGTCGCGAGGTCGAGCGTCGACAGGGAGCCGCGCGCGCGCGGTCCATTTTCGTGGGGATGAGAGTGCTGCTGGCGCTGCGGCAGCCCGGCCTCACCGTAGCAGTTGGCGGCGAGTAGTGACACGCGGTAAATCAGCGCGTCCACGGTGTACAGCAAGATGCCGCCGAGCGCCATGCTCATGATCGTGAAGAGCTGACTGAGCCCGTCTATTGAGCTTGTGTCGCGTGGCGACTCGGTGAGCAGTACCTCGGCGTAGCCGGCCTGTGAGTGGTGGAAGAGGTGCGCGAGCGCTGCGTGGAGGAAGAGGAAGCTCGAGGTCGAGAGCACGACGACGAGCGGTAGCGGCTGCGCGAGCGAGAGCAGCAGCGCGCTGAAGACCATGGCGCCGCCGGTCACGAAGGCGGCGGCCGCGGCGCCGACGAGCAGGAACGCCGAGGCGACGGGCATCCCCGTCTCGATCTGCATCGGTCCGTGGTTCGTGTGGTTTTGTCTGCGATGTGAAGAAACTGTTGAGACCTCGAGGAGGAAACGCGTTGGCTGACGGGCCCACCACGGCCTCTACGCTCACGACGCGATGACGACCGAGAGCGCGACGCCGGCTGACTAACGATGGCGGATTTCCGGGGAGAGCCGCTCGCGGTGGCCGCTTCTGCCCGGTCGCTTCAAGCTCCGGAACTTCTGGCCCGTCGTCCGCCGATGGAAGGAAGGAACACACCGCCCGCGGTGGTCTCTTGAACCGAGAGGCACTGATCGCTATGGCACACCACCCACCTAACTGTTGGAAAGTCGTGATGGATGCATTTGTGCAACGGGCGGCGGTGGGAGTGACGCGCCACTGAACGCGCCGCGAACGATGCGCGCGGTTTCCTGCCTGGGGGGGACAGCGAACATGCACGAGAAGAAACTAACGCGAGGCCCCGAAACAAGAACCCAGACCCGCAACTGCCCAAGCCTCTGCGATGGATGAAGTTGCGTGGCGACCACCGAGACGCAGCAGGCATCGCACCGCACCGCGCGTTCCTTCCGTCGTTTCCGCCCACCTTTCTCTACATCCTTTTTTGGTCCTGCCATCTCACAGTTGAAGTGCCAGTTTCCATCAAGTTAGGAGCTGCTCGATCCTGCTAAAAAGCGCTTTTTATAAGTAATCCAGGCACTTTGATTGGTTAGTGAAAGTATCTTTTCGCCAATGAACGGGGTCGCCACGAGCTCCTCTGACTTCCTGCGCTCCGCCATCATCAAGCCGTTTCGCTTCCGCCCCCTCGCGTCGTGTCGTCTCACTCCCTCACCCCACGTTGATCCAAGATCCTCGAAGCGGATCTAGCGTCCCCGACGTCACTCGCCATCTCCGCATCCACCAATCCAAGCGACACGATGGTGCTGCTGGAGGTCGCGCGCTTCTGCTGCCTCGCGCTCACGGACGCGGCGATGGTGCCGGCGCTACAGGTCATGCGCAAGAACCACCGCCACTTCGAGCTCTTCCTCGGCGTCTTCCAGCTCACGATCTCGTTTCTTTTCAACGTCGCCGAGGCCTTCCACGCCGAGCTCTTCCTCAAGGAGCTCCAGTGGCACTTCATCTCGGACGTGCTCTCGATCGCCTACTTCCTCGTGCTCTGCGTGCACCTCATGGGCTTCCGCGACGAGAACACCAACATCGTGCTGCGCTACGTCGCGTTCGCGTTCTCGTGGCTCATGAAGGCCAAGGACGGGTGGGACTCCACGGTCTACGAGGTACTGCTCGTCACGGCCTACGTCGCGGGCGTGTTCTACCGACGCGTGCTTTCGCGCGACTCGCACGTCGCGCCGCTCCACAAGGAGCACGCCAAGTACGCGCTCGGCTTCTTGCTGCTCGCGGCGCTCGTCGGCGCCTTCCCCGTTTTGCTCTCCAGCTCCGACGACGAGTGGAGCCTTGGCTTGCTCAAGGGCTGCATGCACGTGCTCGGTGGCGCCGCGTTCTACTACGCGTGGCTCAGCGTGCCGTGCCTCGACTCCAAGAAAACCGACCTCATCCCGACGTACTTGTAAACGAACCCCACAACAAAATATCAAGATTGTACCCGTAAGCCACCGCATCGTGTTACTGATTGTTGAGGAACGACTGGTAGGTCCGCTCGATCGCGACGACATCAAAGTCGTGAAGGATCTGTTCCCCGGCACCAGCACCAAACACCGTCAGCTCGCACTCGGGACTGCCTCCGCTTGTCCTCTATCCTACCTTTCGCCCGTGACACGCTTCAAAGTAGTGAGCGAACAGCGCCAACTGCGCGGGGAGCAGCGTCGTCGGCTCTCGCTGCTTCCGATCGACCCTCCCACTCTGCCGCTCGCGCAGGAACAGTTCCAGCAGCGCGAACGCCTCGCGTGCCGCCGCCGTCTCCGCCTCACGGATCTCGTCCTGTTGATCATCGTCTTCGAGCTCGGGGCCCTGCGGCGCGCGTTTCTGGTGCGTATGGTAGCGCAGGAACGACTGGAGTTGCTGGCGCTCGTGCTCGAGCTGCGCGTCGCTCCAGCTCGCATAGCTCAGCACGTGCGCGTGGTGATGCCCGACTGCGAACGGAAGTGCGATTTTCTCAGAGATATGCTGGACGACGGCCTCGCCGCGTACGGGCGACCGCGCCGGCAGGTGTGTGGCGTGACTAGAGCGTACGCCAGGAAATAGCACTCGCCGCACCGTGTGCCTGGCGAGCGCGTCCACCACGCGCGCGTCTTCCTTGGTCGTCGCCGCTCGCACCGGACTCGACATGGGCGCTGAGGTAATGCGGACGCGAAAGGTCGCGAAGCTTTCGATATTTGAGTTTCCTTCCCCGGATCCACAATGATGGTGACCAGTTTGCATTCGGCTGGGTTTCCATAGGCGTAGCGGTACTAGTATCCGCGAGTCGCCAGTGCGCCAGCGCAATGTCCAAGGCCGTCAAGAAGGACGACGTGGCCGTCGGTGCGCTCCGCATCGTGTACCTGGACGCGCCCAAGGAGCTCGAGGAGCTGGTCATCGCGAGCGCCACGAACGCGCTCAAGGCGCTGTACAAGGGGGAGAAGAACCACTTCACCGAGGTGGCGCAGCAGATCAAGAAGGAGATCGAGGAGACCGAGAGCGGCGCGTGGCACGTCGTCGTGGGCAAGTCGTTCGGCTCGTTCGTCTCGCACGAAGTCAAAAAGTGAGCTATGGGCAATGGGAAGACCACCCGCTCTCTCTCTCACTCGCTCTGCCTCACACTGCTCTCTCGGGTGTTCTTGTTCGCACAGGATGGTGTACTTTTTCCTCGGGCAGATCGGCTTTCTCGTGTTCCGACACGGCTGAGAGACATCTCTCCGCTGTATCCGCATATTCAAAATTGCATTTCTGTTTTCGATACGATAAATAGTGGGCGTGTGGGGATCCTGTGACAACAGACCGACTCCAAGGCGCCATTGTGTCAACTGCCGGCGTTCCAGCTCGCTCTCCAGCGTGGCTCACGGAAGCGGCGGGAGGTTATTGGCGGGGTTCCCGTACGGACTCCCACCGCGCGATTGCGGCGGTGGGATGTACGAAGGCATCGGGATGGCCTGTGGCTGTTGCAACGCCTGCGACTGCATTGGCGCCGAGAAAGCCGGCTGAGCAGGCTGTTGCATCGGAGCTGACAATGTCGGCTGAGCTGGCTGCTGCACGGGGGCTGACGCTTGTGGTTGTGTCGTCGGTTGCTGCTGCTGGGTCTGTAGCCGAAGTTGTTGCTCCCGGAGGCGCTGCTGAATCTGTTCCTGTTGCAGCCGAATTTGTATCTGGAGGTCCTGGAGCTGCTGCTGCTGCTGCTGCTGCTGCGCTGGCTGCAGTTGCTGAAGTTGCCGAGGTTGTTGCTGCTGCTGGGATTGCTGCAGTTGCTGTGGTTGCTGTTCCGTCTGCCTTTGCAGCCTTTGGAGCTGTTGATAGAGTTGTTGTGGTTGCTGTTGTTGCTGCTGCTGCTGTTGTGGTTGTTGTTGTTGCAGCTGCTGCTGCTGTTGCTGCTGCTGTTGTTGGCGTTGCAGCTGCAACTGTTGCTGCTCTTGGTGGTGTCGGTAATGTTGCTGTTGCTGCACCGCGCGCTTGAGCATATCGCGAATGCCGTGGTGATACTGCACGAGTCGAACAATCTCGTTCTCCCGCTCATCCTTGCGCCGCTTGACCTCCTGCTCGTTGGCCTGAATAGCGGTACTGATCGCCGACACCGTGTGATGGAACACTTCGGAGCTCACACTGCCGACATGTTCGAGCGTTTGGTTCATGCGCATGTTCATGTTGACGATCACAGCCTCAGCCTGCTTGATCAGTAGCGACAGTTCCATGCACCGACGGTAGCAAGCGACCTGCACTTGCGGAATGTCGCCCAGAAGATCCAGCCGCAATAGCTTCACCTTTTGGATGATCGCCCTGGACTGGGCGACGAGCTGCACGACAGCCACGTCTCGTTTGTTTTGAAGCTGGAGTAGTCGCTGCTGCTGCTGCTGGAGTTGCGCCATCAACGATTGTGCCGCCTGGACGCTCTGGTACGATGCCTGGATCACTTTAGCGTTCAGTTCCAGTACCATCTGCTCGGTCCTCACGATGCCGTTGTTCACTCGGTCCAGACGATCGTACAACGCTTGCTCCATGGGGTTCTGATCCAAAGGGTTGATGTAGCTGTTGCTTGGGTTGCCAAGTGTCGACGCAGTTGGGGACACTTCAGTCGAAGATTGGCCAGACTGCGATGCGACGGGAGTCGTGGCCACCGATGCCGAGCTCCACGCGGCCCCATTTGCTGTCATGTGGGTGGTCGAAGTAGTAGTCACTGCAGGCACAGCTATAGGCGTTACCATCACAGAGGAGGGAGGAGCAAGCACCTGACCTGTCGAGACGGGTGGCCGAGTGATAGCCACGTCTGACATAAGTCCTGGGGGTGGCATGAGAGCTTGCTGCACAGAATTGTACAAAGAGGAGGCCGCTGTGAGCTGTCGAGATAGCTGTTGATGGAGGTTCTCCGATCTTACCGGTATTTCTATTGCGAACGCCGAAGCAGGCGGAGATACCGGGAGTGCTGGCGCCGCTTCGCTTCTCTTTGCCTCGGGCTCGCTCTCGTCATCGTCGATGCAGATCACTTCTGGTGGGCCGTTGGGTCGCTTCCGCTTGAGGTTGAGATCGATCTCGTTTTTCCCATTCACAGATGCTGTCGCACCGCTAGCACTGTTCCTGGCTTTGTTCTCTTCACGTATCTGAACCACAGCGAGTCGGAAGTGCGGAGTCCACTCGGACTGGACGATCATTCGCCCCGTGGTACCTGCACATCATGAGAAACATCAATCAATACCACACACTCGACGTTGACCAAAAGTTCGTCGACCTACCAAAGAGTCGAAACGTCTTGTGCTTTGTCACGCGCCCGACGCCATTGTGGGTCGTCAAAAAACACTCACGGCAGAATGACAGGTCGCACGCGATGCACCACACATCCACTTGGCACTCGTGGCAGTGGGGGCAGGCTGTGAGCAAGTAGGTATAGATTGTGTGAGGCTTCGAGTCGTTCCGCTAACGGCTCAATATGCGGACGACGCACCTTTGGTAACAAGGAGCCGATGCAGCAAGTCATTTTGGCCGCTGTGCTGTATGCGAAAGCACGCCGAGCACACAGGCTGGTCCTTGAACGCGCACTGGGGCTCGAGGCACGCGACACTCGCCACCGCGCGTCGGTTGTAGGTTGCGCAGTGCACACATTCACGGAAGCCGTGGTCTAACCATACACCCACAACCACAATGTTAGTGGGTCCCGCTGTATATCCCCTACAAACGCTCATCGTACGCACCGATCAACGCGGGTGGCCGAGCGGCATCTTCCGCTTTGGGTTGGTCCTGATAGACCTTGACGAGAAACGCTGGCAGCTCGCCCCCGAACCAACGCCGCTCGTCCGCCAACGCCGGGTGCTCGCTCGTCTCCTTCGTCTCGGCCTCTTGTTTCTTTTCGGTTGTCTCGGCGTCGCTGTTCGTGGTCTCCACCGCCGCACCGCCCTCATCGCCGCAACCGCCAGTCCCGTCCATAGGTACATCTTGCGGTTGTTCGCGCGGAGCTTCAGTCGGCAGCTCCTCGAACCGCGGCGGCTCGTCTTCTTCGCGCTCGAGCGGCCCGTCCATCGCGATGTCCTCCTGCTGCTCCTCCGCCGACTCGCCGTCCTGCGTCACCGTGTCCTGCGAACTGTCGTCCGCCGCGAGCAGTTGGTCCGTCGTATCGCACGTCGGGATCGCCGTGGCGTCGCCGTTGATCTCTGTTCCGGCGCCGCCGCCACCACCGGAGGGAGAGGACGCCGCCGGCTCCGCGGCCACGGGCGTCGCCGGTCGCTTCTCGTTGAGCGTTGCGTCGCGCGTCGTCGCGGTGGTGGCCACGGCGGCGCCGCCGTCGCCGTCGCCGTCGCCCATGGTCGCGCACTTGCCGATCCGCGTTACAGTCCTTTGCCGGTTGCCCCCAGAAAGGAAGCATCCCATGCGGTGGTCCACATGAAATTGTGCACATTTGGCGGCAAATCAAGTGTACTGCGTGGTACGTACAAAGTACGAAATGTGCTTGGATTGGCTGAAATTTATGGTTTCTCCGACACAGCCAATCGGCGCACAGTGAAGTTTCTAGAATCGGCGCCATGGGTTCAATCCACAAGACCGACATCACGAATCGCGTGCTCGAGCCACCTGTTGTAACCTGAAAATTGTATGCAAACATACGGCAACACCCTTCAACGTCCATCAACCTCCACTTTAGGTCGATCCGCTTGGATCCGACCACGACTCATGGATAGCCGTCATATCTGATTTTCCGAACCAAGAGCCGCGACGCACGAGCATCATCATGGCCGGAGGCGAGACGCTGCAGCAGGAGATCGCGGAGCTGGAGGCGCTGCTGGCGCAGGTCAAGACCGCGGGCAACCAGCGCGACCTGCAGCAGCTGCTGCGCACCAAGCAGGCCCAGTGGCAGCAGCAGCAAAACCAGCAACAGCAACAAGAGCAGGACGAGCCGATGCTCGAGGCGGACGCGACGCCCGAGCGCGTACCGCAGCCGGCGCCCGTGAAACTGGCGGCCAAGCCGGTGGACGCCGCCGTCGAGGATGTCAACGTGTACACGGAAATCTCGCGATTTGGCTGGGAGGACGAAGGTGCGTGGCGAGGTGAGGATTTGATGCGTGACATGGGGGCAGATAGTGAACACGGTGTGGTGTTGTGCTCAGGCTACGGCAAAGACAAGGTCACGGTGCACATCATGTCGGGTGTGGACGGCGTGGGTGACCTGCCGAAGGAAAACATCTCCTGCAAGTTCACAAAGGACGCATTCGATCTCAAGATCTTGGGGCTCAACGGCAAGAACTACCGGTACATACGGATACACCAGACTGGAAATCGTGCCGTACTAGTATACACTGACTGTGGTTTGTTGCTGCATGTGACACGTAGACTGGTCAAGAACAACCTGGACAAGCCCATTGTGCCCTCAAAGAGCACGTACCGTGTGAAGAAGAACCGCATTTCGATCACGCTCTGGAAGGAGGACAACAAGAACACGTGGATGAACCTCACCGCCAAGAACCCAGCCAAGCAGAAGCGCGACACGTCGAGCGACCCAGCCGCGGGTATCATGGACATGATGAAGGACATGTACGATGAAGGCGATGAGGACATGAAGCGCACAATCGCCAAGGCCTGGGCCGAGAGCCGAGAGAAGCAGCAGAAAGGAGGCGACATGTTGTGAGTCGGGACTCTACCATGCTCGACCCGAATGCAACGCAGCGTTCAGTACAGATCCATTGATTAATCTACATTCCCCATCATTTCATTATTCTATTCCTCCGCTGCTACTGCGACTTCTACGACCTCGTCGCCGACTGTGGTCACAGACACATCCGCCTTCTCGAGCGCGTTCTTGATCTGCTTGAACTCGGCACTTTTCTTCACGACCTGGAAGGTCTCACAGGTCTCCCCGGTCTCGTCATTCAAGAGCGATAAATACCCGTCCGCGTCCATGTCCAGCACGCTCCACTGGACGCGCGATACAATCGCCGCGTCCCCATCGAGCCCTTCAATCTGAAGCGCGCCGTCGGGGTCACCGCCGACGATCGCAATGAGTTCGTTGTACCACTTGAAGAGCTTTTTCTTCTGCTTGGTGCCGACGACGTTGAAAGGCATTGCGAGCCCGTCCTTGACCACTTTGAAGGTCTCCTCGGCGAGCTGCAGCGCGTCGCCTGTCTTGGCGCCCGCCGCGTGAGGTTGCTTACTGAGCGTCACGTACATGGCGATGGCGTCGACGCACTTTTGCTGCGCGGTGTCGCTGAAGCGCTGCGACTGGTTGCGCTGCAGGAAGCGGCTGAGCGTGCGTAGCTCCTTGAGCATCTTGCCTGTGGTCTGCGGCAGCCGCTGCGGGTCCGCGGCCGCCGCCTGGACGAGCGCCTGGCCGTCCTCCCAGAACTTGATGCACCGCGCGTCCATTGTTCCCCACGAAATTATGGTGGCCTTCCGCAGTAAATGCTGGTATCGTACTTTAACGAAGAGCAACTCGTACTTTGAAGGGTATACTCAGTAGTGATAGTTGGCGCCAAAGTTGCGATCGCTGTCCATTTCCCCAATATGGACGAAGATCTGTACGGCGACCTGGACACGTCCACCAGCGCGCTCGCCAAGACCGAAGTGCTCCAGCAAAAGCAGCGCGTCGAGAGCGAGAACGAGGCGCTGCGGAAGGAGCTGGCGGTGCTGCAGCAGGAGAACCGACTGCTGGGCGAGCGCACGCGCACACTCGAGACCAACATCTCGTCACTCTTCGTGACAGCACAGCATGAGATCAAGCGCAAGGACGCCGAGATCCAGCGGCTGCGAGAGGCGCTTGAGCGCCACGAACGCACAGATCGGAGACCGAATGCACGGGATAGCGCGCGGGAGTACGCGCGCGAGCCGAGAAGCAGTGGCGGCGGACCCGATCGCGGGTATGCGAAGCAACCTGACTCAAGATGAGGAACGTGGCTCCGTTAGTGTGGGCAGCGAGGAACCACCAGGAAAGACATTCCATGCTCTTGAGTTTTGCGGGACATGTTTCTTTGGTTATCTTAAATAGAGGTCGGTACATCGATTGGTGAGCCCGAGGCCCACGCCGTACATACATCTCCTCCCAGGAAGGAGGTCTTGGGCGAAACGTTTTTTTTCTTTTCGTTCGTGAAAGTCGATAGCCGTTGCGTTGGCTGAAACCGTGAGCGGCGTGATGACACACCGGCTCGCACAAAGTAAAAGATTGGAGGTGTGATCATGCGCTGGTACGAGCACCGTCCTTCGACGGGCTAGGAACAATTTCTTCAGCCTCAACGCCCGCAGGTAGCGCCATGGCAGCCTTCTCTGCGTTTGCCGCTTTCAGTTGCTAGCACAGGTAGCTCAATAGGTTAGTGTGGGTGCAAGGCGTTAAGGTGGGGTTCCAATCGACGAACCTGAAGAAGGGTATCCAGGCAGCCAACATCGTACTCGTCGAGCAGCGATGACTCGAAATCCTCAAGCTTCCGCATCACGTGCTGCTACAATCGCCACGCAGTGGCGGCGATTAGTTTACTCTGACGTGGGGGGATGGTCGAATAGCGCCATGAAACTTACCTCTTCACCCTCACTAAACGGATAGTTGTCCGAGTCATTTAGCAAGGGAAGATCGTCGTCCATAAAGTCCAAATTGGACATGGCGCCATGAGCCGCATCCCCCGATAAAGTAGTCGTGAGTGCCGTTGATGGTGGAGATGCCAGGACGACATTTGACAAGTCGGAGAATGGCGAGTTCACTGGAGCGATGCTTGAGAGAGATCGAGGTACCGACAGCTGTGGGGTCTCGGATGGAGTGATTCTCGGAACCGAGGGATGCGGGGAGAAAATGCTGAGCACATTGTTTGATCCTTTGTCTCCCGCGGACACCGCTGCGGGAGGCTGGGTTTCGGTTGCAGATCCGTCGCGGATTGGGCTACCGATCTCCTCGACGGATGATGGTGCTGGACCAAGAAATCCATCAGCTTCAACATATCTGAGTTACTAGCGCCAAAACGTTCCTTACCGAGCTTGAAAAGATCGTCACTGAACGATGCTTCGGTTGACGGGACTTCCACGAACTTTCGCTTGCGTGCGTTCAAAGAGGTCGACTCGACACCGGTTGTGGATGAGTGTGGGAGCAAAGCTGGCTCATCCATTGCCAGAAATCGCAGCACGTCGCGGAACTCCTTCGGGCCGAGTCTGCTGCTATTGATATAGCTGAAATAAGCACGTTGCAATAGACATTTGCAGGGATGTACAAGCAATCACAATCGCAGTCCACCCGTAAGCTTCAAGCTCTCGCACAGCTCCATCCAGAACAAGTAATGTATCGCACGCATACGTACTCTTCGGTGATGGCATCTTCTTGACCGTGACCACCCAACTTCGGCATTCCTTGCTTTCCGCGGTAGATCTGGAACAAGATCCACATGATTTTCTTCATCTTTTCTTGCATGATCAGCTGCTTGTCCTTGGCAGACTCAAGGTGTTTCCACAGCTTCATGTTATCACTGCGGACGATCTACCATGACCACACAAACGTCAGATCCGACTACATCGCAAAAATAGACTAGGAAGTCACGAACCGCGTTGTCGATCTCGAGCTCTCTCAGGCGTTTCTCCATAGTCTCACTGCGGTGCCGCAGTTCCTTCATCTCCTTCAGGAGCTGGTCAGAGATTTCACGATGCACCTCCAGTCTCGAGCTCTGGAGATGGAACAGAAGACAAGGACACACAAGCGTCAGCCTTCGGTTCCCCACCACACACATCAGTAGACCAAAGTTGGACACATCATGGCTGATGTATCTACCTTGATAGCGAGGCTTACGCTCTGTTGCTGGTTCGGCGCCGGTCCTGTCGACACCTTGCGTTTGATGTAGTGAAGCAGATCCGGGCGGTCGCGCTTGAAGTACGGGTGCTGGAACTCGAGGCGCTTCGAGTCGAGCACGGTCTTGTGGAACCCGTACAGGTTCAGTTGCCGCACAAACGACGGGAAGTTGCGGTGCTTGAAGAAGCGAGGCAGCACCATCGACACAAACGCCTCGAGCTGCGACACGATGATCGTGTCACCGGTCGCGTTCCAGCCGCAGATGCTGGAGAACTCGGGCATGCTGAAGATCTCGTACGTCTTGGACAGGAACGCCGGCAGCATCACGTGCTTGGAGTTAGTCTGGCTCTCCGCGGCAGGCGCGGTGCCCGAGACTTTCGCCTTGCCATTCGCCAGGCCGCCGTTGATGCTCGCCGTGGACGAGGCGCTCGCCGACCGCGGCCGCGTGGCCATCGCCGCGCTGTTCCGCGCTCGCTCGTCGCTTGACGACGCGTTCGCCACGCCCATCATGGCGTTCTCGGCCTCCATGGTCTCCGCTCCGGCGGGCTTGCTCGTTCGAAGGCGCTTGGACATGCTTTCGTGGCGTCCCCTTACGTTCGCTTGTTTCCCCGTGCTGTTCGCTTGCTTCCGACTCCGACTTCGTTTCCTTTTGAATGGCGTCCCCTATGGACCAGGCATTTCTACCATGGATTATGAGTGTCGAGGTTAGCAGCATACATTGTTGGTGTAGAGCAGGCGATCAACACAGAGGTTCCTCCCTCTCTTTGTCAGGTTTGCCAGATTCTTCCCAAAAAACGGACCATAGCGACAAGACGATTAGGGTATAACGTTCCGCAGGTTCTTATACTCAACCTCAATGAACATTGAACCTCCTAAAATCAAAGCCCCGACCTGCGAGCCGACTTTGGCAACCACCTGGATCCGACCTGTTCCAGCGCCGCCACAAGCATTTTTCTGTTCCCCCGCAGAACCCGACCGAAAAGTTTTCGTTCTTTCCCACGAGAACAGTAATTTATTCGCCACCACGACTGCCTGTGTTGCCGTCGCCGAGGTGGTTGTCGCTGAATTTGTTCCCGTCAGCACGCTTTGGCGACCACCGTGGTCGCCAAACTGACCATGTTAGGTTAGACCTGGCGTTTGGGAACTCCGTAGCCTCGGGCCGACCTCGTGGCCTACCACTTGATGGGAACACGAATGGGGATAGCACATGTTAACCGTGGGAAATAGAACGCCCTCTCTCTGTTGCCCCCGCCCGTCGGCGCTCTTCTTTCCACAAAGGCCGCGTCGGCCCTTCAAGGGCGGATGAGCGGCTCCCCTCGCAACCGTCCGACGTTAGATTCGTGTTGGACCCGTTTAGAGGACCCTTCAAGGTACAGTGTGCCGTGTAGAAGGTACGCTGTACCCCTGAGTTGAAGAGTGATGGTCATCCACAACCCATCGATTCCCGAACAGACCCCCTTGGCCCTCCCAGACACATTGGCGACGACGCGAACACGGCGGGATCCCCGCCGCCCCCGCCGCTGTAGACGACGACCATGCGACTGGCGCGCAAGCTGCAGCACCAGGCGACGTCGGGCGCCGCGAGCGACGTGTCGATGGTCTCGCGCGGCCTCAGCCTCGGCGACGACGCGGCCGCGGAAGACGCGGCGCCCTCGCGCGCGCGTGCGTGGCTCGCGCGCTGGCTCGGCTGCGACGCGCTGCTGCAGCTCGCCAACTCGTACTACGCGAGCCGCATGGCGCTCGTGACGCTCACGTCGTGTCTCTCGATGGTGCTGCTCTGCATCTTCTCGGTCAGCTCGCCCAGCTTCTGGCTCTGGATCATGTTCCAAGTGACCACCACGATCCTCGGCGTGTCGGCGCTGCCCAACGTCCACTTGTACTCGGTCATCTCTGCGCGGGGCAACGACGACGACGGCGTCGACGACGACGACGAGGCCGCGCGCGCTAGTATCGACGCGACCGCGCCCATCAGCCCGCAGCGTGGCAAGCGCGCGCGCGTAACCTCGTTTTCATTCCTGCGATCGTCGTTCCACGAGATCGAGACCAAGCTCGAGCCGTTCCTGCTCAAGCGGTCCAAGATCCTACGGCTGTGTGAAACGATCGTCGTGATGCAAACGGTGCCATACTTTATGGTGGTTGCGTTTGTGGTCCTGATGTGGATCCATCACGAGTCGGTCTGGAGCTCGAGCACATTCAGTACCACGGGCGGCCTCGGCCTCCTCGCCGTGCTCTGTGTGTACCTGCAAACCAAGGAGTTCGATCGCCTTCGAGCCCACGAGCAACTCCAGCTCGGCGTCGGGCTGGACCAGGATCAGCTTGACTACGTACAGACCAGCAGGAAGCGTCCGGGGAGCGCGAGTCGCATCTCGGCTGTGTTCACGCCGGACCAATCATCCGGGGACTCGTCGATCCGCTCGTCCCACCATTCCGAGTCCGACCCACCGCCGGAGGAGGCCCCGACGCTCAATCCCGGCAACTGGTCCGAGACAGTAGAACAGGAGCTGCGTCGAGGGCTGTACGAGGCCGCCGTGAACCGCGACAAGAACAAGGCACAAGCGCTCCTGGACGTGGTGGCGCTCGCGCTCGAGTCCAAGATGGCCGTCGAAATGCTGTTCTTGAAGATGTACGCCACACCCACGCTGTGGCTCTGGTCGTTCGCGTTCACGACGCACAACCCGCTCCACGTGGCCTGCCGCCTTGGCGACGAAGGCATGGTCGAAGTGCTGCTGAAGGGTGGCTTGAACCCGGACCTTCTCGACAAGACCCAGGGCGAGCCGTTCTCGCTGCGCTTGCTGTACGATCTGTGCCAGGGGCGTCCGAAGAACATCACAAACGTGCTCGGCTCGCCGCTCCACGTCGCTGTCACGCACGGCCACACGCACGTGGTCGAAGTGCTCGTGGAGCACAAGGCCAACATCAACATCTTCGCGCAGACCAGCTTCTACTCCAAGTCGATGCGCGTGCCGCCCATCTTCCTCGCCGACTCGGCCGACGTGATCGAGTCGCTCATCCGCCACCGCGCCAACTTTCTCGTTGTACCGGGCAAGGGCAACTCGATGAGCGTCACGGTGCTGCAGCGCGCGATGTTGAACGACCGCACCGACCTGGCAAATGTGCTGAAGGAGTGGGGCGCAGACGTCGCGCTGACGCCGCTCCACGAGGCCGCGGCTGTAGGCGACATCGCAACCGTGAAGCACTACCTGTCGTTGGGCATCCCGCCCGACCAGCTGGGCGAGTTCCACGACGGCGTGAACCGCCGAACGCCGCTCCATTGGGCGAGCGTGATGGGTCGAGCGGCGGTGGCGACGGAACTGCTCAAGTGCCATGCGCAAGTGAACGCGCTGGACGCGCAGAAGCGAACGCCGCTCCACTGGGCGGCGCGCCACTGTCGCGTGGAGACCGTGCGGGAGCTGCTGGCCGCTGGCGCGGATCCGTTTCTGTGCGACGAGGAAGGTCTCACGCCGCTGGCGTTCAGCTCTGCTGGTGGGCTGCTGAACGGCGCGTGCGTCGAGCTGTTTCTCCAGCACGGCGTCGCGATCAACGAACGCATGGCAAACCAGCACGGCGACACGTGTCTCCACTTGGCGCTTCGCGAGGGCCACCAAGAGGCGGCGCTCGCGCTGATCCAGAGCGGCAACGCCGACCTCGCGAGCTACAACAACGACGGCGAGCCGGCGATCAAGTGCTGCGCGTCGGCCGAGCAGCTGTACGCGATCAAGGTGATCAGCAAGTGGATCGACATCGTCATCTCGTACGACTCGGCGTACCGGCAGCTCGCGGAGCATTTGAAGTTGGGGATCGAGGAGAGCTTCCTCACTGTGTTCATGCGGGACGTCCACGACAACGCGCAAGAGTCGATGTACGTGATGCGCGAGGCGTCGGCGGTCGTGTGTGTGCTGACGCCCGGGTTTGAGCGCAACGCAATCTGCATGGAAGAGCTGTCGTTTGCGAAAGAGACGGGGTTGCCTGTGATGGCCATCACGATCGAGTCGATGAATCTCCCGGAGGAGCTGCAGGTGATCCTGTTCACGCGGCAGCTGGTGCCGTTCCGCGACGCGATTATTGCCTCGCGGCGGCGCAGCTCGGTGCCGACGAACCCAGGTACGACCGCAAGTGAGGACACGCGCGAGTTCCGTTTCAAGCTGGACGACGTCAAGTTCAAGCGCAGTCTGCAGAACCTGATCGACGGACTTCGCGACGAGGTGGAGCTTCATGATCTGGGCCACGCTCTGGATGTATCGAAGTCGAAGGAGCTAAATGACGTGTCGTCGCTGTTTCTGCCTCGTCCCCGTACCACGGGGAACGTGGACGCGCTGCTTACCACCAGGGAGACGCTCTCGCGGCCGTCAGAGCTGGAACGCAGCTCGTCGGCGACGTCGCGGGAGTCTCATTCATTGTCGCCGCGCTCGACGGTCCGTGATCTCACGCAGTTGAAAGCGACTAAGCCGTGCACGCTCAACGAAGTGGTCAAGGACGTGCTCGGGCGTCGCCGCCGCGCGGCCGTGTTCACAGGACACTCACTAGTGCGCTCCCCTGTATTTCTTTCCCACGGCGATTGCCACACCGAGTTTGTGACCAAGCTCCATGAGGAACTCACGCGACAAGACATCCCTGTCACGCTCGACTCGATCTCGCAGGTCTCCAGCATGAAGGAACGCATCCTCGCGGCCAAGGACGCGATCCTTCAATGCGACATCTTCCTCGTCGTGCTCTCGGAGAAGAGCGTCAAGACGGAGCTCGTGAGCGACCAGCTGGCGTTTGCCGAGGACAAGGGCAAGCTCATCGTACCGATCTACTACACGCGGCGACCCGGGCTCGTGGACTCGAGTGTGCGGCAGCTGTTGGAATCTCTTGACCGGCCGATGCGCATCTTTGGCAACGGTATCAGCTACGGCCGCGGCTTTGACGAGCTGCTCGCGGACCTCGAGCAGGAACAGCAGCGTCTCCAGTGGCAGCGAGAGGAGCGGGAGGCGGCCGAGTGGGTGCCGATCTCGCCCGCCGCGAGAAATGCTGCTGATCGACTGCTCGGGCGATCGTCGCTCCACGGGAAGCCCAGCAAGACCAGGAATCTAGTGTGAACACAACTCGAAATAAAGTAGCTAAATAATCCACTAGAAAGAAAATAAACAACATTTAGTAGTCATCCAGTTCGTCAGCGACCACGCGCTCGTCAACACCGCGCGTCTTGCCCGTGCCGGCCGCGCGATGGCGGAGGTTCTAGCGAGCAGATCCACCGTTAGTCCGCATTTGAGAAGTCATTCCACACCACACATCTAATTTCAACCTCAGTGCCTACCTGGTCCGAGTCGTCCGAGTCGTAGTCCGACGAGTCGTCGTCCTCGTCCGGGTAGTCGTTAAACGCGTAATTCTCGTGGTTCGAATCGATGCTCTCGCCGTCGCTGTCGAGGTCGTTGTCGTTGTCCGACTCGAGCATAAACTCATCCACGTCCTCATCCTCAGACGCAGTCTGCTGGCCGGCCTCCTGCGACAACCAGCGCTGGACAGCCGAGCTCACAGACACGACGGGCGCCGAGGATAGGTCGCTGGTGGTGCTGCTGCCCGCGGTGGCCCCTGCACCTACGACTTGTGCGCCACTGCTATGCTGCTCGCTCGCCGCCGTGTCGATGCAGTACACGTCGTATACGTACTCTTTCTCACGCTCGGCCTCCTCACACGCGACCAGCGCCGTCTCGATGCTCGTGTGGCCGTGCTGGCGCGCGAAGGCCGACGCCGTCGCGCCGTTCCAGTCTTCCTGGAGTACGTTGGCAGCGCTGGACCGCAGCACGGCCTCGATCACATCCGCACGGCCGTGCATGGCCGCGGCCATGAGGATCGTGCCGCCGTCTGCAGGCCGCTGGAACGCTGCTGGATCCACACGCAGCTCCGGCCGGTGGCTGTGAAAGATGCGGAAGAACGCACTGAAGTCATTCCGCTGGAAGGCCTGCCACACGGCCTCGTCCACCTCGCGCTCGTACGGGTTCATCACGCGCTTCACTCCGAGCGTCGCGCCGTTCACCGTCACACCGGACGATGACGAAGGCGTCGCCGTCGCTGCGCCTCCCGCGGCCTCGCTCTCGCTGCTCACGGTCGTGAGGTCCACGAGGCGCACGCCGGAGAGCTCGACTGTCTTCTGCTCACGCATCTCCCGCGGCGCCGGCTTGGCGCTGGATGCAGCAGCGGCTGCCGCTGCTGCCTCCTGGAGTCCACGCGTGCGCAGCGCGTCGCTGTGGCGCCGCTCCTTGAGCCGCGCCTGCTGCTGCTGCGCGCGGTTCGACATCGTGAGCTGCGTGGCGGCCTTGTCGGCCGCGGCCTTCTTGGCGTTCACGCGCTGCTGTTTGGCCTTCTTCTTGAGCCGCTCGGTCCACTTGGCGTCGCCGGCGTCGCTAACCTGGTGCGACTCGAGCGTGTCGATGCGCGTGAACACAAAGCCGCGCTCGCGCGTCGAGAGCTTGTTGAAGGCCGCGAGCAGGTCGCGCTGCCGGCGCGCCGGCTTGGCCGGCGTCGTGGCAGTGCCGTCCTCCTGCGCCACGGCGGCCGTGGCATCGCCGTCAACACCGTCGGTTGGTGGCGGCGACGACGCCGACGCGTCGCGCTGGTGGCGCTTGAGCTCCGGCTCGCTCTGCACCAACAAACACTCCACCGGGTCCTCGTGGCGCTTGCGCTTCACGCGCAGAAACACGATTGAGGGCGTGGGCGTTTCGCCAGTCGCGCCATGGGCCGCGGCCTTGGCGCTGTTGGGCGCGAACCGCCGCGCCGGCGCCGGCGCTGGCGCCGCCACGGACGTCGCTTCCTCCACCATTTGTCCAAGTGGAGCTCTGGGTTTTGTGAGTCTTCGGTGGCTGAAGAGATCCTAAGTTCGCACATTGTTAAGTAAGCAACGCACTTAGTGACTGGGGCGTACTTAGTGGACAGGTGCATAAAGTGAAGCCATCTACCGCGAGGAGCCCCCAAGAATAGCCGAGACCCTGCCCCGACTGCTGCTGCTCCCACGCTCTCGCGCGCGAAACAACGCCGACGGCGAGCGGGAGCCGAGCACAGAGAGGAGACGCAGGCACGAGCGAGCGGTGGATGTCGAGCATGGTCGGGTCGGCGGTGGACCTGCGCGAAGAGATGGACGACTCGGTCGGCACGCGCGCGCTCTCGCCGACGCGGAGCGACGTGGCCAAGGCCAAGCTCATGATCCGCACGCTGCCAAAGGAGTGCAACCCGACGCCTCTCGCTCCAGGGAGCGCACAGCCCGTACCAACTGCAACCCCGGCCTCATCGCCCAAAGCGCGTCGGCCGTCGTCGCAGGCTGCTGATCCGACGGCGGCGATGGCGAGTGGCGACGTCGTACTCGAAGAGGCCGAGAATCCGTTCGACGACATCACGGAGGAGAAGCTGGTATGGTTGTCGCGCCTGGAATCTACAGGAACTTCCAGGTGACTGACAGATCGTGTGCCTATGCTCCACAGCAAAAGCTGACGGGCAAGTCGGACTTGTCGCGCGTCACGAGCCTCCAGATCTTTGTTGACTCGAGCAAGCAGTCGCTCGAGGTGATCGGTGAGCTCCTACCTTCACTCCAGCAACTGCGGATCCAGCCGCAGAGCACACTTGAGAGTTTCCGTGTGTTGGGCACATCGCTCCACTCGCTGCAGATGCTGTGGGTCGCGCAGTGCGAGATCGCGGACCTCGACGGCGTCAGCGCGCTCACGGAGCTGCAGGAGCTCCACGCGCAGCACAACCTCGTGAGCGACATCAGCCCGCTCACGATGCACGACGAGCTGCGTCTTGTCGGTACGTTAACCCCCAGTTGGTGTCTTTCTTTCGTCGGGTTTCCTGACAAGACGTGTCGATTCGTAGACCTAGAATCCAACCAGATCGCTGACGTGGGCCAAGTCGAACAACTCGGTTCGTAATCGCCTGGAGACCTCATCATTTGGCGATGGTTTCTTACCCGTTTTGGGATGTTGTTTCGTAGCCTTTTGTCCCCAGCTCACATCGCTCACGCTACGCGGCAATCCGCTGTGTCGCCTGCAGCACTACCGTCGCATCGTGGCCAACTTCCTCCCGCAACTCGAGATCTTGGACGGCAAAGCCATCACGCCCGACGATCGCGCCAAGCTCACGGACGAGGTCGTGGATGCGGCCATCCAAGCCCTCAAGAACGAGCTGGAGGCAGAGGCCGCGGCGGAGCTCAGACCGCACTCTGCTCGGCCCGAGTCGTCCCACGGACGTCGCCACGACGATCCAGCAACCGGCCTATCACGCGCATCGAGCTCGGCTCGACTAGACATGGGACTGTCGTCTTCCGCGCCAGATCTCGCGCGCGACGACTACGGCAGCACGCTGACCCACGGCACCGATATTGTGTTTGCGGGCAACGTCACAAGCGCGCTCAGGCGCCACCGGAGTGAGACCGAGGGAAGCGACGCGCTTGCTGGCGCGGCGACCTTGGCGGCCACCGGGCGGTATCCTCTGATGGAGCGGCCACAGACGCCCGCGCGGGAGTCGATCACGGCAACGCTGGACCGCGCGAACGAGCTTGAGAAGCACAAGTCGCGTGACGCGATTCTCTACGAACTCAAGGCCTGGCGGCTCGAGGCTGCCGGGTCAGCAAACGTCGGCGTCGTGTCCATGGACGATCCGACGCAGATCATCAGCCCGGCGACGTCGCCGACCAAGCGCCCACCCAGCAGCAGTGGTGCTCCCGCGCGAGTGTCCACCGCCGAGCGGAGACCAAACACTTCGGCGGGCATCGTCCGCAACGTGCGCGAGGCGTTTGTCGAGCCGGCGGCAAAGCCCGATGCACCGCTGGTCAAGCGGCGCTCGTCGTCGACGTTGTCCTCATCGAATCCCGTGGTTCCAGCCATCACCGTCCCGACCTCGAGCTCTCGCAACGTCGACATTCTCGTGCTGGACGAAGACCCGCAGCACGACGACGACGACGACGACCAACGACCGTGCTCGCCCCGCAAGACCTCGCGCGGCGTGTTCACCACAGCCACTCGCGCTGGAAGCGACTGGAACCTGGACCAGATCGCGCCGAAGCTCGATCTCGAGTCGACGGCGTCGTTCCTGCAGCGGACGAGCCGCCGCAAGCAAGCGAGCGACGAAGACGACGCCGAATCGGCGAGCAGCGGCAGCGACAGCGAAGACATGTACGTTTGAGTGTGGTTGCTTGGTAGGAGACCCAACCGCTCGGGGCTAATGCACGGGATCTGATATGTGCAGGCGCACGATGGCGCGGCAGCTCAAGCAGCGCAAGCCCGCGAGCAAGCCGCCGACGCACGCGCAGCCGGCGTCCAAGGGCTTTTTCAACGTCGCCGAGAGCCTCCACGCAATCGACCGGTGGCGCGAGCAAATGGAGGACGACACCACGGCCGCAGCGAGCGAGCCGCGAGGAGGAATCGGTGCTGCGCGTCGCAAAACTAGCGAAAGCTCCTCAGCCACGGTGACGGATGCGCGACCATCTAACTCAACTGAGGGCCTTGCCTGCCGCACGCCCGACGACACGATCGTCCAGTGGATGAAGGAGAAGCACGCCAACGTCGCTGAGATCAAGACGCGTGACGGCTTCCGCCGATTCTTCCGGGGCATCGACGAACCGCGGCTCACGCGCATCCTCCAGCGCGTGTTTGGCGACGGCGAGAAAGTGCGTCGGCGCTTACAGCTCATGCAGGGCTTCTACGGCGGGCAGGATACTACTAGCGGCTAGTGTGGACAAATACGAATAATCGAGTGCAACAAAGACCGTGACGGAGACGGCGACCGAATCGGTAGGGTTTCGATTTGCACAGGTGTAGCGCGTTTGGAGCGGCATCGTCTGTATCTACGACCGGTAGTCGGCGTTGATGGCCACGTACTCGTGGGTCAGGTCGATGCCGAGCACCTGGGACTTGACGCTGCCGATGCCCAGGTCCACGTCGATCTCGACGAACTCGCCGTGCGGCGGGTAGTCGCGCGACGTGGCGTCCAGGCCGCCGCGCGTGGGCTCGATGAGCTGCGCGCGCTGCATGTGCTCTACGAGCAGGTGCTCGATCTCACTGTTGAGCACCATCTCGCCGTTCTCAAAGATGACGACGCCGCCCATGGTGATCTTCATGCGGCGCGTGATGTTCACGTCCTTGTGGTGCTTGCCCATGTACTTGCCGACGGCCATGACGAGGCGACCGACGTTCGGGTCGTTGCCGGCGACCGCGCATTTGAGCAGCGGCGAGTTGACGATCGACTTGCCGACGCCCTTGGCCATCTCCGTGGACGTGGCGCCGCGCACGACCACGCGCATCACGTGGTGGGCGCCCTCGCCGTTGCGCACAATGTCCTCGCACAGTCCCTGGCACACATCGTGGAGCGCCTTCTTGAACTCGGCAATCTGCGCCGAATCGAACGGGATCTGGTCGGACGAGACGATCGCGACCGTGTCGGACGTGCTCTGGTCCGTGTCGATGCTCATGGCGTTGAACGTGTCGCCGACGACCTCCTTGAGGAGCTGGCGCAGCGTGTCGCGCGGCACCGACAGGTCCGTGAGGATGTACGAGAGCATGGTCGCCATGTCGGGCTCGATCATGCCGGCGCCCTTGGCGATACCGACGATGCGGCCCCCACACACGTCGGCTGAGCGAATCTTCGGGTACAAGTCTACAACAAATACAACCGCTTCGTTAGTCCATCATCCGTAGCACCACCATCGAATTGCGTACGTACCCGTCGTCATGATACCCTCGGCCGCGGGGAGCACGCTCTCGGACTGGAGGTTCTCCACGAGCTTTGGCATGGCCTCGACCATGGCATCAACGGGGATGCGCCAGCCGATCACGCCCGTGGAGCTGGGCAGCACCATGTCGCCGCCGTCGAGGCGCAGGTGCTTGGCCAGCGCGTCGCACACCTCCTGCGCGTCCGTGACGCCGCCGCCGCTCGCACAGACGTTCGAGATCTTGTTGTTGACGAGGATCGCGCCGAGCTTGTCCTCGTTCAGCCGCGTGCGGCCCACGAGCACGGGCGCACCGGGGAACGCGTTGCTCGTGAACACGGCGCCGAAGAGCGACGTGGGCTTGACCGGCTTGATCAGGCTGAGCGTCATGTTGGCCGGCAGGTGCGGCGCCTCCTCGGGCACGAACTCGAAGCTCGTGGTCGCGACCGAGAAGCCCCAGGGCAGGCGGCTCTGGTGCTTGGTGAGGTAGTCGATGTACTCCTGGCGCGACTCGAACACGAACGACGACGAGGACGAGAAGGCGGCCATGGAGGCCGGGGCGCGGCGCACGCGCGCGGTCAGAAGCGCGTGGCGCGCGAGCAGACGGCTCATGATGATGGTGATGGTAGATTGGCGAGTGGTGGCGGCGGAAGAGGCGGAGGAGCGAGCGACGCACACACGGTGGCGGGATGTTCTGATGGCTGGATGGATCTCTTCAGGTTGAACCGGGCAGCTCGTTCAAAAAGCGCTTTTCCGACTCAGAGTGATTGTCCAAACATCTGCCAGCACACCACAAGAACAGGATTCCACAAAAAGCGCTTTTTGTGAAAGAGGGGGTGGCTTTGTGTCACTTTGACGGGGAAGCCTTGTCGATTCCGATAGTGACATTCCAGCATCCAAAATGGCGACGCCGCAGCAATCCGACGACGAGCGGGAGGACGGGGCTCCGCCGCCGCCGCCGCCTCCGCCTCCGCCACAGGACGACGGGGGAGACGACGCGATTCGCTCCTCCTCCACCTCCTCCGTGAAGCCTCCGCCGCAGCCCAGCGCCTCCTCCTCCTCCTCCTCCTCCGCCAGCGACCGCCCGCGGCGCGTCGACTACCGCGAGCTGCTCGCGCTCTTCCACGCCGAGGAGGCGGACCCGGCCGAGAGCCGCGCGCAGTGGGACCATCTCTACCAGATCGCGCTCGCGGACGCGCGCGACGAGTTCCGCGCGCAGCAGCTGGAGCGCAAGAAGCAGAAGAAGCGCGGCAGCGGCACCGCGAGCGACGGCAGCACCGGCCACGACGGCGCGTCCGCGTCCAGCGGCCCCGCGGCCCCCACGCCCACGCGCGGCGGCGGAGCGCCTGGCGCGTCACGCGTATCGTCGTCGACTGCCGCTGGAAGTGGCGGCGCGTCCGCGTCCAACGCCGACAAGCGGCCGCGGCCGGTAGGGATCTATGTGTATACGCCTTCTCGTGTGGAGTGGTCACCTAATCCACGCGTCTGTGTGCGTAGCCGGCGCCGGGGGACGCGGACCCGAACAAGGCCATGCGGCTGGGCCGCGCGCCGCCGCCGCCCGCGTCCACGCGGCCCAAGCCCGGCGCCTCGAAGCTGCTGCAGAAGCTCGGGAGCCGCGGCAACTGATGATTTGTGTATACTACGTCTAGTTCGCATCACTCACGCGCTCGCCTGTTCATTGCTGCCGTTCTCTTGACCCTCCCGCATTAGGGGGAGGGACCCGTCGATCCATCAGATTGGCGGGCTGGCGTGATCTTAATTTACGTCTTTGTGTTGTGGTAGGTCCATTAGACGTCGTCAGCGGCCCGGACCAGAATAGGAACCCGACGCCAGCTGCAATTCACAGTACACAGGCCCACACAGAAGCTTCCGCTACCAAGCCGTCTCGTGCGAACACCATGCGTGGCTACTGCTGCTCGCGTGCGCACTGGAAGGCCGCGACTGCGTGGCTCTCGATGACCAGCAACATCCTCGTGATCCTCTCGCTCTTCTTGCTGGACGTGCGCGACCTGTACTACAAGATCGCCTGGATCGGCCCCACCGAGTCGTTCGCGTTCCGCGCGGGCTCCACCAGCGTGCTCCACGCGACGCCGCTCGTGATCGCGCCGGCTCGGGACGTGCGGCGCCGGCTCCACGCCGCCAACACCAGCAATGGCGAGATGGCGACAGCAATGGACTCTGGCTGGCCCTCGTTCCTCGCGCGGTGCGACCAACTGTACGCGCTCGGGGCCGACGGCGGCCCGTTCTTCCTCAGTGCGCTCGGCGCCAATTGCACGCTCGGCGACCGCGCCACCGACGCCACGATCACGAGACTCGTCATGACGGGCGACCAGCGCGTGGACGCGCTCGCGTGGGCGAGCTGCGCGCTGCTCCACATGTCGCGCCGCCCGAGCGTCTGCTACGAGCCGATTGTGAGCGACTTTTACAGACGGTATATGTTCAAGGAGAGCGATCTGATAGCAGACGTGAGCGCCGTTGCAGTGCACAGTCCCGCCGAGACTGAGCTGCTCCGGTTCCTGGAGATGGTGAGCGACAGCCACCCGCTGCGCCAGGTCGTGTGCGTTGAAGCGTTCGCGCTGTCGGACGCCTCCCACGCCAAGTCGACCGTGTCGATTTCAGGCCAAGCGCCCACGGTTTTTGGCTGCAGCAGTGCGAGCGCGTTCCGCAGCGAGTTCGTCGGCATGCGCAACCCGGGTATCACCAAACTTCTCGACCGCATGGCCTGGCTCACGGCGGACGCGATCACGATCATGAGCTCGCGGTTCCTCATCCGGCAGAACTGCTTCTCGCGGTACGACGTCAACGAGCGCGGTGAGAAGCTCGTCTTGCAGTCCCACACGTTCGTCAACTTTTCGTCGTTTGGCCAGCTGTACGCACTCTTGATCGTGATCGACTTGGTGCTGCTCACGCTTAACTGCCTGAGCTCGCTCGAGCTCATTCAGTGGATGTCGTTCCCCAAGTACAGCGACGTGCGCACGTGGGCCGAGCAGAAGGTCGCGTCCGAGCTGCGCGCGCGACCGCCGGAGGCATCGCACGCCGAGGCAGAGACCACGCCAGGGGTCTTACTAATTATCAGAAGACGTGTTGCGGCGCTCATGACCCTTCGCTTGGGGCACGGAGCTCAGGAGCAAAGCAGCGCGATCGTGCCGCTCGGACAAGACCAGGAAGAATCCCGGCGCCCCGCGCTTTCCGCTCGCCAGGCACGTCGCCGTAGGCTGCTCGCGACCATGGAGGCCATGAGCGGTGTCGCAGCCATTGAGGAAGAGCAGCTGTACTCGTTCTTCTCGCGGTCGCTGTACCGCAACCCGCGCATCGTACTCATAACGCTCACCACTCAACTCATGTCCTGGCTGCTCGTGCTGCCGAACGCCGTGGTGTGGACCTGGAGTGACTCGATGCACGAAAAAGTGCAGGCGTACCTGAGCAGCATTCGCTGTTGGGTATTACTGCTCATCTTGTGCAACACGTTGTGGGGCGGCGTGGTTCGTGTCAGCGAGCGAGCGGCCTACGCGGTTACGAAGCGCACGTTCCTCACGAGCATCGACCTCATCGTCGTCGCGGCGTTCGTGTCGTTCGTGCTACGTAGCTCGATCTTCTCCATGTCGGAGACCAAGTGGCAGCTCGAGGGCCAGCGCGTCACCGATGCCACAAGCTTTGTGGGTGGCTACCTCGCGCACGGCAATACGTTCCACGGCGCGCTCGACTCGATCGACACGACGCCCTTGCCTGTGCTGGCGGTGTTGTACGGACCGCTCGTGCGCATCTTGCTCTCCAGCATCGGCGTCGTGGCCGTGGTACTCGCGCTCAAGGCCGCGTACTTTGCGCGGGTGCACAAGGGCATGGTGCGCCGCGCGCAGCGTCAAGTGGTCAAGCAGGTCGCGCGGTTGTCGAAGCGGCGCTCAAAAGACAACAGCGGTAGTGCTCTGGATAGCAGTGGCAGCGGGCTGTTTGCTGGGCCCGGGTCTGGCGTGGCCCGTTCTGGGCCCTCAGACACCGAAGACGAACTGGGCCACGTCGCCGAGCACGAGAAGGCGCTCTTGCAAGCGCTGCGGGAGCCTTATCAGCGCCTACCGCTCGAGGAATGGCTGGACCAACCGATTCGAGCGACGAGCCTCATCCGGAACGGGCTCCGCATGGAGACTGTGCGCGATACGACCCGATTCATTCGCCCGAGCTGCTATCTGGACTTTGGCATCATCGTCAAGCGCGGCGTGATCCACTCGCGGATCGGCTTTTCCGACTCGTGGCAGCCCAAGATGACAGTCCAGGAGTACATGACGCGCGTGGAGCGCCAAGAGCCGCCCGCCAACGCATTTTCGACGACTCCAGCGCCAGGGGCTGGTCCCACAGTGCCACAGCGACGACAAGACGTCGTGACCGAGTCGTCTCAGCGACTGGTATCGAATCACCGAGTCAGTTCACGACCGGAACTCAAGCGCAAGCAGTCTCTCCATGTCCCCCTCTCTTGATTTTACCGGGAGAGGAATGGGAAAGAGTCGCACGTGATTTGATGGTGACATACAGTCTATTACGCGGACGGATCAGAAAGCACGGAGTGATCTTACAAGAGGCACTGTACAAGAATCTGCCATTCGCTGGCGTCGACCTGCGCGGACTCGCCGAGAGCCAGAGGCTCAAGCGCAAAAGGTTTTTCGTCCCGGGGGAAGAAGAGCTCGATGGGGAGCCCGACGCAGTCGTCGTCCTCGTCATTGTCCGTCAACTCCGCTTCCTTGAGACCGTCGCTGAGGATTGACCAGTCTAGCGCTAGTAGATCCGAGACGTCGGAGATCGACTCGCGCTCGTCTACCAGCTCGATGTCGTCAACAATGATCTTGATCTTCTTTTGGTGGAGCGCACCCGTGAACATATCATCCTGGCGCGGACGCTTGTGGGAGACAGCCGCCACAACGGCGCTGGCAATCGGAGTGCTCAGTAGCATCGTTGGCAGCTCACTGGGCTTGCAGCGCACAAGCGTGTCGTGGCTAAACGTGCAAACGCTCGCGCGCGTCTTGGTCCACTTGCGGAAGCCAAAGTTGTTGAGCTGGCGCTGGAAGCTGGCGAACTTGCCGTGCTTGAAGTATTTTGGGAGGACGTGTTGCTCGAGACGGGTGACATCGTAGATTTGGAAGAAGGTGCCGCAGGGCGACCACGAGATGATCGCCGCACTCTCAGTGCTCAAGAGGTTGTAGAGCGTGAACAAGAACTTGGGAGTTTTGGTTGTCATAGTTGGACGGTGGGGCCGCTGGTTGGAGTGACTTTTGGTGGTCAAGTTGTGGAATGAGCCACAGACAACATCAAAGCCTCGCACTGGCCTGCAGTCCCCCCCCACCTCTGACTCCTGGCCGAAGAACGCGCCAGGAACGACAACGCAGATGGAGAGGCCGTTCGCGGCATGGTCCGAGAACGCGCTGTAGCTATTTGATCGAGGACGAATAGACGGATGGAGCAGTCTGAAAAATTGGAGCAGAGATTGTTGGTCACATCACCAAATGACCCAGTTTTAGCCTGAGTTCGGCCCGTTGGGTTGTTGATCCATTGGGTCGTTGGCTGTAGCCATAGCTGTTGTTGGGTTCAGACGGTGAGGACGAGTGTACCCATCTTGCTCAATCTCGCTAGTCGACATGGCTACTCATGAATGCTGATGGCCCGAAAAATTTCAAAGCGAATGGAGGGATGGATACCATCAGAAAAACAAATACGATTGGAGAACAACTACGTGCTCCCTAAACACTCCCGCATTCGAGCCACTCGCCCGTCTCAAGCGTGAAGGCGGAGTCCAACAGCTCATCAAAAATCTCAACTAGCTCGTTGTGGTCGTCCGACAAGATCCAGTGGAGATCATCGCTGTCGTCGTCGGATACATCGAGCGAACCAAAGAAAGAACAGTCGTCGTCCGAACTGAACGCGCCGTTAAGCAACGCCAGCAGGCTCTCGTCACCATCCTCTTCGTCGTCGCTACCCTTGACCTTCTTCGCTTTAGTGGCGTCCCAGTCACTGCCGCTCTCCGTGGTCTCACTGTCGCTGCGGGTGCGCTTGCCCACAGTCGTCTTGGTGTGTGGCGACACAAGGCCGCTCTTCATCACCATCTCACTCAGCTCACTCGGCGTGCACCGCACGAGCGTGTCGTGGTTGAACGTGCACACGCTCGCGCGCGTCTTGGTCCACTTGCGGAAACCAAAGTTGTTGAGTTGGCGCTGGAAGCTGGCGAACTTGCTGTGCTTGAAGTATTTCGGGAGGACGTGTTGCTCGAGGCGGACGACGTCGTAGATTTGGAAGTAGGTGCCGCAGGGCGACCAGGCGAGGATGGCGGGCGATTCGGAGTGGAGAATGTCGTAGAGCGAGCGGAGGAACTTGGGGGTCTTGTTGGTGGTCATGACTGTTGTGGTAGCTGTGTTGTGTTGTGTTTTGTAAAGTGAGCAGCTGAGTAGCAGAAGTGGTAGGATTGTACGAACGTGATTGCTTCCGATGCGGTACGTGAGCTAAGCAATCGCGCACGTCTGGTCCCTGGAAAACGCGAGGAACCACCTGGCGGTGCTGCTCCCGCAGTCGCTGCTCAGTCATGCACACGATCGGCGGTGGAAAGAGCGATTCTCTTACGGTCCCCTGACACTCATGCTGTTGAACCCCACATGGCAGAATGTGCGCGGAACCCACGTGGCGTGAAGACGTCACGCGCATCCTGGCCAGTTTGGCCAGTCGGTGGAGCCGCCATGTGGGCCACACCAATGTATCCATGTCCAGCAGCTCACTGGAACGCACACACTGTCACCTGGAAGAACGGGATGACGCGCAGCTTGGCGTCGTCCAGGCGGCACAGACGCGGCGAGCCGACGACGCGGTACGTGCCGTCTCTGTTGCGCGCGACGTCGAACACGATGATGCGGTAGTTCCAAAGCTTCTCGACCACGCGCAGCGGCGCGAGCGACGTGAGGATGTACCAGTCGTCGAACGAGAGCAGGAACTGGCCGCCGAAGACCAGGTACCCGAGTCGGCTCATCTCGTAGCCGATGAGCACGTGGTCGCGACAACCGACGTCTTTCGCGCTGCCTTCCCGCTCGCTTTTGGCGTGGATCGGCTGCACGGTTGTGCGCAGGTGAAAGAGGTCGGTTTGCCGCGGGGCAGACAGCTCCCGAGCGAGGGACCTTTTGCTGGGCGCGGTGGAATTCGTCGGTGGTGCCACTCGCACCTGGTACACATGTGAGCGCCCCAGTCCGCCGACGTTGGACGCTCGAAGCGCCAGCACGCGCTCGACGTCGCACGCCGCGAAGGCACGATGCTTGTTCCCGTTCTTCGTGGCCATGTTCTCCGCAAACAAGAGCGGCAGGAGATTGAGCGCAAGGAGCCCGATCTTGATGTAGAAGATAGCTAAGACGTTGCCGTTGAGCCGCAGAGCCACATCGGTTGAGAAAAAGTTTCCTAGCGTGAGTGCATCCACCTCGTCAGTGAACACGAGCGTCGCGATGCGATCGTCGACGCCGAACCAGTGCGACTCGGCGATGAGCTTCCGGAAGTAGTGGAGCGCGCACAGCGCCAGCAGCGTCGGCCCGAAGAGCGCGTCGCTCATGCGCCGGTACGTGCTCTTGGCGACGATGTTGAGCAGGCTGTAGTAGTAGAGCAAACACTCGACGATGGACGGGTAGATGATGTACCACGCCGACGAGAACGCGTACTGCTGGCCTTCAAATTGGCACCCGACCGTGAAGAACGCGCAGAGCGTGAGCTTGAGCTTGGGCAGCAGCGTGATCACGAGCAAGTTGAACGTCCTTGAGCTCGAGAGCGCGCCGACGCCCGTGGTCTGCCACGGCGTGGCGCGCGCGGCGAAGCCGTAGAGCATCGCGCCCATGGACACGAACCAGCGGAGGAGGAGGATGAAGTCGGCGGCGTTCGAGATGAACGTCTCGAGCGAGTACGCGTTCCGGGTGAGCCGCACGGCGGTCCCGTCAAACATGAAGAGCCCAAAGCGCGAGCCGTTGCTCGCGAAAACTTGGTCCCCGCGCGTGATCTCTGTCGTGGTCGTGATGTGGCGCCCCCACGTCTCGATGACGAGCGACGGGCGGCAGCTTGAGACCGCCGCGGGGTCGGTGCAGTTGAGCTCCTTGTCCGCGACCGTGTCGAACGTCCGCGTCTCGATGCCCCACGCGCCGCCGCTCCTGCTCGAGATCATGTTGGTGAACCAGCGCTGGCCGTCCGGCGCTTCGTACCAGCCGTTGCGCCACGCGCCGCCCGGGTTGTCCATCCACTCGACGATCTTGCTGTGCCGCACGCTCTTGGAGACGCCCATAAAGATGCCGTCGCTCACGGCCGCAGACTGGTACATGCCTCTCAGCCGGAACACGCAGGCCGAGCCATCCGATGCCGGGATTAAAAAGCCCACGAGGACGGCGTTGTCCCAGAACGGAATTAAAAGTACCGGCAGTGCGCGTGTGATCTCGCGTGTTGTGTTCCCCCACAAACCGTCGACTACGCGCAACTTGTCGCGCGCCACGTCAAAGCCTAGCGCGCGGCAGCTGTTCTGGATCGCCTCGAGCGTGTAGTCGATGCGGTCGCACATTTGTGTGTACGTGATGGCGACCTGAGAGTCGAGCGCCATTGGTTCGGCGCGCCGCAGCACGCGCACGCCGTCGACGGAGGCGCCCGAGGTATCCACAACCGGCGCGAGCTTGTCGTCCGCGAGCACGTGGCTCAGCTGCGTCGGTACGAACGTGCGCCCCTGGATGAGGCACACGATCGCGCGATCCGCGTACGGCTCGTCATTGAAGCCCGCGAGCGCGTGGAGTCCCTCGCGCGGGTCGCGCCCGTAGAAGAGCCGATCGATCTGGCGGGACGTATCCCAGACGATCCCGAGGAACTGCGAGCAGATGAGCACGACCATGAGCAGCCACACGCCCCAGTTGAAGAGACCCACGAGCAGCTGCGCAAGCGAAGGGCGCCGTCGGGCGGTGGCCGACGGCAGCGCCGTCATGGCTGCTGTTTGTGTGTGTATGGAGCGATTGTTTGGCCACCGGGTGAAATAGACTTGAATGAGGGGCCAGGGCGACTGTTCGTGGCTGCCTGGGCTTCTCGCCAAGTCTGAGAGGGCGCCGGCTCAGAACGCGCAACTGTTGAAGCCTGCGGTTGCGGAGGCCAAGCATTAACTGGACGGTCATGGTGGATTGACCGCCGTCGACAGCAGGAGAAAGGCCCATGCGGCGGAGGGATTTTGAGGGTAACTTATGTGTACCACACCAATGTACCCATATCCAATTACACCGCCGGAATCTGTGGTCCACGATCGATCTATCTAGCCTTGAGACGAGGGACGAGATTGTGGTGTATTAGATACAAAAGTAGTAGCCCAGATCACGATAACCCTTCGCGCAAACCCATCTCACACCAGTCCGCGCGGAAAAGGCGTCCTCAGCCAATGAAGCCGTCGGCTGCGGCGCGAGAAGCGAGCGTAAGGACTCTCCGGTAGCAGAGCTACAGCGAGGCCCATCCAAACGTCTTGAAAAGACGAAACCCGCAGACTGCGACAGCCGGATGTGGACTGCAGAAACGCACTGCGGGGTTGTGCGCCTTAGCCGCAGCATAGGGCACGCACGCGGAGGCACGAAGCGCCCTCATGTTGGCGACATTTGACCGAAGGGTTAATCTATCTAGCCTTGCGCAAAGTCTTTTCGGCGCCTGCTATGCCATGGACATACAATGAACGCAATGATACGAGCAGACAAAAGTTGGACCCATTTTATGCATTCGTGTCGTGATTTCTCTCCTCTGTTCTGCGGCCAGACTGAGGGGAGGGACTACCGATAGACTCAATCGAAGGTTTTGAAAACGCTCCCCAGCGTCGTGCTGGGGAGTAGCCGCGCGCGGAGCTACACGAAGAACGCGCCGGCGAGTGCACACGCGCTCGCCGCCAGTACACTGCCGACCACGCCCGCGCCGCTCGTGGGCGCCGTGGTCGTCGACGGGGACTGCGTGGTGTTGGTCGTCGCGGTTCCATTGGTCGTCGCCGGGGCGTTCGTCGTGGCGTTCGTGTCGTTCGCAGCCACACCGGACGCAGTCGAGTTGTCCACGCCCATGACCGGGTCGTAGTATAACTCCCTCTCAAAGCTCGGGAAGACCCACACAAGCTGGAGCTTCTTGTTCTGCGGCACGATTGACGCATTGATCGCCGTGTTCACGCCGTCCACGACCGCCTGCGTGGGCGCGTCCATGAACATGCCCTCGCCCATGTCGAGGCGATCCACGTCCTTCGCCTTGCCGCCCTTGGGTCGCTTGGCATTTGGTGGATCGCGCTCGGTCGCGTTCTTGCCCGTGGCCTTGAGCTCGACCCCGAAGCGCAGGTTGTTTGCCTTGTTCACAAAGGGCCACTTGGCGATCGTGACCGAGAACTTGAGCGCGCCGGCGGGCACGTCGATGGTCTGGTTGCCGTTCATCGCTGTGCCGTTACCCTGGTAGATGACGGCCGTGAGGTTGAACGATGTGGCTTCCGCTTGGTCGTTCTTGACCTTGAGGGTCGTGACGAACGAGGCCGAGAGCGCGTCCGTGCCATTGATTGTCATCGGCTCAAAATCGGTCCACGACGCGTTGAGCGATTGAAAGTTCTTGGCGGACTGGACCGGGGGTTTCCTGGGATCGTCGGCGTCGGCCGCGCCGATCTCCTCGAGGCGCGCCATGGAGAGCATGATCACCTGCCCGTTGACGCAGTCGCCACTGGGGCAGAGCTGGATCTTGGCGCCGGCGCCCTCGAGGTTGGCCGCGGTTTTAATGCGGTCGGGCTTGTTCCCGCCGCCCTTGCCCTGCGGGTGCGTCGCGGGATCAAACTTGGCGTCCTTGGCGGCAGCCAAAGACACGAAGAGGGCGAGCGCGACGGTGGGCACGCAGAGTCGCATGGTCGCTAGTTCTGCGCTGGAAGGCTTGTCGGAGGTTGAAGGCGAACTGTGAAATGACGTGGTCGGTCTGAGGTGTGGTCTCCCCGGGCCCCCGAAAGGGCTCGCCGGACGTCGGAGGGCAGCAGTCGGTTTTAGTCCGGATGAGAACACGAGGACGCGGGGACGCGGCTGCCAGAGACGTTTATCTTATCACGCGGCTACCGTGTTTGGGCTGAATACCCGGTATCATCCCAGATGGATTCACGTTCCGTTTTGGGACACAGGCGAGGCAGAGAGGGAAGCTGCTGACGCTCGGTCCAGTTTTCGGGCCACCTGGGTCAGGGGCCCACGTAGCACTCGAATGCTCAATCGGGTCGTCTTTGGTGACACGTCGCCGAGCTTCGTCCTCAACAGATGTCCTCGGCGCACCGCCTCGTCTCAGGGCGTTCGTAGAGCTCTCTGTACCGACCACGTTATCTCTAGGCACGACGACGAAGAGTAGCCAGGCCGACATGGGTTTGCAGTCCGCACACTCACAAAGACAAAGGTTAGCCACACAGCACGTACAGCCATCTGGGGGGCATAAAGGAGGAAATTTCACATCCATTCGTTGGGTTGAAGGCAGTGGGCTAACTGTTGCAGGCGCGCCTTCCATGAGGTTTTAAAAGCTCCCGCGCGCCGTGTTCGAGAGGCGTGAGGTCACTGAAGCTCGGTGCTTACACGAAGAACGCGCTGGCGAGCGCGAGCACGCTGGCCGCAAGCACACTGGCGACCACGCCCGCGCCGCTCTTGGGCGCCGTGGTCGTCGACGGCGCCTGCGTCGTGTTGGTCGTCGTGGTCGTGCCGTTGGCGGCTGAGTCAGACGAGGTCGAGTTGTCCACGCCCATTACCGGGTCGTAAAACAGTTCAGTCTTGAAGCTCGGGAACACCCACACGAGCTCCTGCTTCTTAGTGGCCGGCACGACCGAGCCGTTGATGGCCGTGTTATTGCCGTCTACGACCGCCTGCGTGGGCGCGTCCAGGAACATGCCCTCGCCCATGTCCAGACGGTCGACGTCCTTAGCCTTGCCGCCCTTGGGCTTCTTTGTGCCCGGGTCGCGCTCAGTCGCGTTCTTGCCTGTGGCCTTGAGCTCGACACCGAAGCGCAGGCGATTGGCATAGTCCTTGAACGGCCACTTTCCGATCGTGACCGAGAACTTGAGCGCCCCGGCAGGCACGTCGATGGTCTGGTTGCCGTTCATGGCGGTGCCGTTACCCTGGTAGATGACGGCCGTGAGGTTGAAGGACGTGTCTTCAGCCGCGTCCTTGACGCGGAATTTCGTGACGAACGAGGCTGAGAGCGTGTCTGTGCCGTTGATCACGAGCGGCGCGAAGTCGGTCCACGCGGCGTCAAGCGCTTGGAAGTTCGGGGCGACCTGGACGGGTTTCTTCCCGGGGTCGGCAGCGTCAGCCGCACCGATCTCCTCAAGCCGTCCCATCGACAGCATGATCGCTTGTCCAGTGGTGCAGTCACCCGTGGGGCAGAGCTGGATCTTGGCGCCAGCGCCCTCGAGGTTGGCTGCGGTCTTGATGCGGCCCGGCTTGTCAGTTCCATCGTGCGCGGCGGTGGCGTTGAACTTGGTGTCCTTGCCGACCTTGGGGGCGGCGTCGGCGAGCGCTGCCAGGAGGGCGAGCGCGAAAACGGGCGCGGTGATCTTCATGGCGCTGGTGGTTGGCTGAGGTGGTGCTGGGTTCCAAACGAGTTGTTGAGTGCGGTGAATCGGGAGGGGCGTTCCCCCTACATGTTTCTTGCCCCTCCGCAGTGGCAGTGTCCCACCTCTGGGACTGCTATGGGCGCTGCCGTTTTTAGCCGGGATGAGACAGCGAGGACGCTGGGGGCAGCAGGCGGAGAAAGCCCTGATCACGCAGCAGCCCATTGACCGCCCTCCGCCGTGGTGTGATACCCTCCTCGGAGTTGGGGAGCAGAGGAACCGGTCGGGGTCGTCCTCACTGTCGCGCAGCTGCTGGCTTGCCCAGTGACAGCGACCGTATATTTCTGGAAGATCAACTGTTGCGGTCTGTGGATCCCGAAAGATTGTGGCGGTGTGAGCTCCAAGAAAACCAAGAGCCCTTGCCAAGAGGAATAAAAAGACGTTCTTATGGCCGTAGCGCGGCTGCGATTCCGGCGCGCGAGGTGAAATGATAGGCTGCCGCCCCTTCGGGGACGTTGTCTGTGACACGCCACCATCGAGAGGCTTCCAACGGTACTCAGAATACTGCTTGGCGTTGGATCTCACGCAAATAAAAAGAAAATCGATAAATAAATAGACAGGGCAAGAACGCTCCAAGTTGGATTGGTTTGATCCTACAAGGGCACACTATGTGGCTGGCGCATTCGCCCCGGCGCATCGCGTCTAGGAGAGTGTGTCAGAGCGTGCCCTAATGGCAACCGTGTCCCCTCGCGCGTTGATCGAGGCTCCGTGATGTCGCTAGGAGCTAGATACTTGCAGACAGTGAGACCACGCCGATATCGATCCTCTGTAGAGCCAAAAATGCCATTGAAACATAGAAGAATGCCCTTGCCTGAGTCTCTAGGGTCAGACCAGTGGAAAGCGTTGCTCGTACGGTACTGCGATGGCATTACCACGGGATGCGTTAGAGCGGCAGCAGAAGCTCCCTATTGCAGAACCACCCGTGAGTCCTGTAGCACACCGAGCCACCGAGCGTGAGCCGGTCCACCACAATCGCGATCGAGCGATGACGAGGCCGGGCTTCGGTGTTGCCGCCCTAAGAATACGACCACGTATCTCAAAGTGCGCTTCGACGCGGAAGATGTACGGTACAGTACGGCACAGGCAGGCTCTTCTCAAGGCGTTACCAGCGACACGCCGACAACGCGTTTTTGGATCGCCCCGTTTTGGCGTCCGTGGCGCCCACGTCACAATCCGCCGCCATCGTCCTCGGGGGCAACAAGCTACATGGATCTTCGCAGGGAGGCAGTGGTACTGTCTCATACCTAATGAACTCGTACGCAGGTGAAGGCGTTAGGCCTCCTCCAAGGCCATACCACAGACTCCTGCCTCCCTCATCTCCTCCATCCTCCTCCTCTCTTCCTTTCCTCCTCTCCACCCTCCTCGCACCGCTAGGAGGCCACCAAGAGGCACGCACCGGTCTCCCCATCGCTTCCCACTCTTCGATTCGCCTCAAGCCACGCAAAACTACCAACACCCAACCCACCCCACGACGCCATGAAGCTGTTCGCCCCGACCGCTTTTGCGCTCGCCACGCTCACCGCACTCTCCAGCGCCGACAGCACCGCGAGCGTCGCTTCCGACGCAAGCGCCAGCAACGCTGGGTCCGCCGTCGGATCCGAATCCGGATCCGGATCTAGATTATCGGGATCCGTCGACGTATACGACGCGGGCGCCTCCGACGCGGGCTTCAACGGCACACTGAACGACCACGACGGTGCCACCAACACCACGAACCACATCAAGACCGCAGCCCACCTCATGGGCTCTGGCGCCAAGATCCAGCTCTGTCCCTCTGGCAACTGCGTCAACGGACAGGTCATCATGCTGTCCATGTCGCGGCTCCAGGAGATCGACGACAGCAGCAAGCCGTTCGTCCAGGAGGCCAAGAACTTCCAAGCGGTCAACGCCACGTGGACTCCGTTCGAGCCGCTCGTGATCAACGGCACGGACGCGCTCTCGGCCTCGTTCGTCACGACGTTCAAAGTCGACAAGAACCAGGTCGAGGCCACGTCGTTCAACCTCACGGCCGTCATCTACCAGAGCAGCGGCACCGCCATGAACGGCAACCAGACCGTCGACGTGCCGGCCGGCGCGCTCAAGTTCTCGGTCACGATCACCAAGTGGCCGTTCGTCAGCAAGACGAACCGTTTGCGCTTCGGTGTCGAGCTCAAGGCCACGGGCAAGGGCGGCGCCGAGCGCGACCCGCCGGTCGACGCCAAGCCCAAGGGCGGCAGAGCCAAGGACGTCGACCGCCTCGACATGGGCGAGGGCATGTACATGGACGCGCCCACGCAGGCCGTCGTGGACGGCGTGAACACGGCGATCAACGCCTCGATCGTGCCGCAGAACAAGAAGCTCGAGCTCGTCTGGGTGTTCCCGAGTTTCGAGACGGATCTGTTCTACGACCCGGTCATGGGCTCGGAAGACCCGTCCGCCTCCGCAACGACCACCACCACCACGGCGCCCTCGGTCAATGGGAGCACCTCGGCCAGTGCCAGTGCCAGTGCCAGTGCCACTGGCAGCGGATCCACGTCGACGTCAGCGTCGACTGACGGGAGTGGGAGCTTGGCCGCGTCCGGGAGTGGATCGCAGCGGACGTCGTCGACAACTGGCAGTGGCTCGGTAGCATCGTCGACTGCTGGCAGTGGATCTGTGGCCGCCGGCGCCAACTCGACGGTCGCGCCGACGCCCACGGCGACCATGTCGACGCCGACGCCGAGTCCGACGACCGCGACCACGCACACCGACACCAAGACGAGCGGCACGCGTGTGCTGGGCGCGACTGTGCTCGGGGCGCTGGTGGCGGCTGCCGTCGGGGGCACGCTGTTTGTGTAGCTACCCACTTCACTTTCTCTCGGGTGCTGAGACAGGCATTGACTTACCTTCTGCCCGATAGAGCAGCACGATCCATATACCGCATTTTCTCATAAATCGTGTGGTCTGTGGATCTGAAGTGGCTACGTTTGCCCTGGCTGGGAATCACTGCAGAGGGTAGCCTCAAGTCGTTTCGATCTGGGGAAGTTTCTATGTTCGGCACCCGTTCTTACGAATCACGCAGCCAAGCGATCCGGCAAAATCGCAGTAGAAGGCCACAGTATCCGCGGATTTTGCTCCCGACGAAAATAGATCCGCGGCTCGCTCCCGTGCCCAGAATATCGAAGTGGAGAGGATGCGAACGCCGGCAACGAGCCCTATTGGCTCGTGCCAGATGCACCTGCTAAGATTGACGGGACTTTGGCCGTCGGCTCTCATTTCGGCTTCTCTCTTGGTGGTGCTGCCGCCCGCCCGACTGGCTCGAGAACCCCAGTTCACTAGTAGGGCCCATGACGTCGCTTACGAGGCGCCGCCTCGCGCTGCTACCGGGCTTGCTCAACTGGAGCGTGTGGTGCTTTATGGTCGCGCTAGTTGGTTCCCAGTTTCTTGGCATCGTGTGGGACAAAACCACGTCGACAGGTCAGGTCTTCCTGGGGGACAGCGTTGAAGACGGTCTCAGGCCGCTCGCGGGCTTCAATGACGAACCGTATGCGGACCGCGCGATCGTGTGCCTCACGCAGGGGCGCTCGTACTTACCCACGCAGCTCATCAAAGTCCTCGAAGATGAGAAGCTGGCGCCGATCGTCGACACCACCGGCGCGTCGATCAGTGGCGTGCGACTGGTCAAGCGGACAAGCGAGACCACACTGCAAGCGGAAGTCGCCGACAGCTACACGCGCGTCTGCGACCGCATCGACTACACGCTGGAGGCGATTCAAGACGGTTGCCTCGCGATGGGCTACAACGTCACGCGCGACGCGCTGCGTGTCGTCGTCGGGGTAAATGGCACCACGACGCGGGAGATCACGCGCGCGCTGCCGGTGCTACTGCTGCCGTTCTACGACAACGGCGCATTCGCGGCATACATGATCCCGACTCACGACGGCTCGCTGTGTATCTTCAGTCTGAACGGTATGTACCAGTCCCCGACGATGAGCCACGGCGTACTGCGCGCAGTGTCCAAGCCGAACCGTGATCGCCTCTTCCCCCAGTGGCTACGAAGCCCCGGTGGCGAGTGGCGCAACGGTTGGTACGAGGCGCTCAATGCCCAGCGCTGGTACGCAACCTCAATGACGGCGGGCAACAGTCGGTATGGCATCGAAATGCAGCAATACGACACGCTACGAAAGGAGCTGTTCACGTGTGGGGACGTGTCCACGGCGTCGACGACCGCGGGGCGGTGCGCACCGACGTTGCAAATCCAGCGGTGGGGCTCGCAGCTCACGACCACGACACAGCAGTCCCGCATGGACCTCGTGTTCGCCACCAACGGCTCACGCTTCGGGATCTACATGTACGACGCGCTCTCGCGCGCGATCACGAAGAACCACTACTCGCTCGAGATGTTCATCTCCAACCTCTCGGACTTTGTCATCCTGCTGCGCTGGTTCGTGTCCATGGGCGCGATGCTCTACAGCTACCACCACGGCGTCTCGGCGTGGGACACGACCGGTATTGGCTCGATCTCGAGCTCGCGCGTGTTCAACTTGCTGCCGTTCACGCTGCTACCCAAGCTCAAGCTCACGCTGTGCGCGTTCTTCACGATCGGATGCCACTTTGAAGGCGCGCAGGCGGCGTTGTCGTCGGCCTGGTACATCATCTACCCAGGCGCGATCGAGTTCATGTTGCTCTACTACAGCCTGCTCAACAGCGTCGCCAAGCTTACATACCGCCGCATGAGCGACGTGCTTTTCGGTCCGACGCTCGTAGTGCTCTGCGCACTCCATTACTTCCGAGTGGACATCGCCGCGTCCGTGTGGTCTGGCGTGGACAAGCGCGTGATCACCGTCATCCTCTCGTCCGAGATTGACGCGCTCAAGCTCACCGACTTCGTCACGACGGATGTCGCGCTGCGCCTTAACGGCAACGTCAAACCCGTCTTCTACATCAAAATCGCCCTACTTGCACTCAACCTCGCGCCACTGCTTTTCTTCTCCGAGGACATGACGGAGAAGCGCGGGAAGAAAGCCAGTGCGTTCGGTGCCTGCGAGATCGAGCGCGTGCTGGCGCTGCGCGCGTCCCACCTCGGTGGACTCGGGCGATCGGAGGTCTACGCGAAGCGTGAGGTCGCTGTCGCACGGCTCCGCTTATCAGTCAGTGAGAGCATCCGGCCGTTTGCGTCCTCCCGGGATTCCAGTTTGCACAAGATGGCGTCCATGCCCAGCCACGCTGACCTCGTTCAAGTGCGTCCATCGGTCTCATCGTTCCAGATCAAGCCATCTGCCCAGATTCCTTCGAAGCCACTGATAGATGCGCAGCACGTGCTGATCGGCTACGAGATGAATCGGCTCGGGTACCTGGTCTTCGGCGGCCAGTTCCTGCTCTCGTTCGACGACTGGTACATCCTCACGTCGCTCGCGCCGCTGCGCGTGGTCGAGAAGCTGTGGAACTACCGTATCATCGTGTTCGACGTCGCGCGCGATGACGACGGCACGTACCGCGTCATCGGTTCGCCGCGTCTGTGCCGCCTGGACGACGCCAAGCTGCGCGTCATCCCGTTTTACCAGGTCACGGTGTGCGCGTTCCAGTGAGCTGCTTAAGATGGGTACATTGAGGTGGCCCACACACACTACAACCGCTCCACCTACCAACTGGCCTCACCGGGACAGGATGGACGTGGCGCCGTCGAGCCGCGTGGGTTCCGCGCACGTTCTGCCATGTGGTGTCCGCTAGCATACGTTGGCCGGAGTCCGCAAGAGAATCACTATATACCCCCTCTGACCGCACGAATGACTGAGCACTGTCTTGGTGGCAGAACCTCCACGTGGGTTCCGCGCGTGTTCCGGCGACCAGACGAACACGATTGCTCGGCTCACGTACCGCGATCAATGCCACACCGTTCGTCCCACGCGATTCCTACACTCACATACCGTAAACAAAGCAACCACGTTCGTCCAACACCCGCTTCCCATCTCAAGGAGCTCACTTCACAACTTCACAACTACAACTACAACTCACACAGCCATGGCGAGCAACAAGACCCTCAAGTTCCTCCGCTCGCTCTACGACATTCTCCACTCCGAATCGCCCGACATCCTCGCCTGGTCTCCCTGTGGTACCTACTTCCAAATCTACGACATCAACCGTCTCGAGCGAGACGTGCTCCCGCGCTACTTTAAGCACAGCAAGTTCGCCAGCTTCCAGCGCCAGCTCAACAACTTTGGCTTCCGCAAGTGGACCAAGACGCGCGCGAGCGTGTGCACGTTCAGCCACGACGCGCTCGTGCGGTGTGCGCCTCACGAGCTGAGCGAGATGGTGTCGAAGAGCGGCATCGTGTCACCGCACACCACGATGGCTGCCGTATCTGTGGGCAAGCGCAGCCGCAGCGGCAGCGAGACCACGGAGAGCGGCAGCGACTGGGACGTGGATGCGCTGACGGAGGTGAAGAAGGTCAAGGGCAGCGACGATGAAGAGGACGATGACGAGAGCCTGCTGGCGTTGCTGGACGGTGCCTTCAGTTCGGACGACGACTGCTCTTTCTTCGGTTCGCTGGACATCTCCGACAACGACAGCGATGATCTCCCATGGATCTTGTCGCACGATCAGAACGAGCTGGTCGATGCCTTTGATGAGCTTTTCGACTTGGCCTTTCCTATTGCGTCGGGCGACGACTGGTCTCAGGGCCTTGTTTAAGTAGAGCTGATGATACACGCACTTTTGCATGTCTTATACTCCATGCCCTGGTCTAACGCACGCATTCCCTTGTCTTGCTACTAGTTCGATCACGATATTTGATTTCTCTGGATTGGCTATTTCTGGGACGTCTTTGGCGGTTAAGAAATAAACCTTTCCACTGGGAAGGGGGCGCGCGCACACCTAGACCCAAGGGGCTCACTTCGCAACCCGAAAAGTACAGCAACACCGGCTCAAGCAAGCCTACAGCCGAACCAACCGAAGACCCACCCTCCACATCCCTAGGTTCCACTCCGTAGTAAAGCCTATAAGTCGTCAGTTCAATAGAGCCGGTTTGCCCCCACGCGCCCATGGTACTCGTGTGGAAAGTATTCCAGCACTAGGTGATGAGAATGCATGGAAGTGCACCTTGGTATGCGAATAACAACAACAAAAAACCGCGCCAAGTGGGAGACTACCGTATAAACTTGGGATGGTCGACTAGTGAAACTCAGAAATGGCTCCACATTCTCCGCTACATACGGGCACGATCTCTGCACGTGTTGCACGTCTATACTTGGAGCGGGGTGGCGAGCTGCTGCGATAAGATCCACTGGCACGTTGGAAAGAGGCTCTTTAAGAGCGTCCCTAACACATCCACACCATCAGCATCCTTTCCAAGGCCATAATGATAGGCGTTGGTCCCGAAAGTATTCGCTTGCCCACTGGCATGCTCGCGCCTTGGGTGCGGCAGCCGCTCGCGCTTGCCGCGGGCGCATAGAACTGGTGCGTCTCGCTGCTTGTAGCTGGACTCGTCTCCTCGCAATTCGCCGGGATCGTGTGGCACTCGTCGACTTCCGCGGGGCCAGTCAGCTTCGGTCGCGACACCAAGCACGGGGTGGGTCCACTCGTGGGATTCAATGACGAGCCGTATGCGGATCGCGCGATTGTCTGCCTCGCACAGGGACGCTCGTTTGCGCCAATGCAGCTCAGCCAAGCCCTCGCTGATGACAAGCTCGCGCCGGTCGTAGACACGACAGGTACATCAATCAGCGGCTTCCGTGTCGTCCAGCGCGGTGACCTGATGTCGCTGTCGCCGGCTGCGAGCGAAACGTACACGATCGCTTGCCAGGGCATCGATCGCACGCTCGAGGTGATTCAGAGCAGCTGCAACGCCATGGGCTTCAACGTCACGCGTGACAGGCTACTTGTAGTCGAGGACGTGACCAGCACTACGACGCGCGAGATCCCGAAAGTACTACCCCTGCTGCTGATTCCGTTCTGGGATAATGCCGACCACATCGCGTACGCGATCCCTGCGTGGGATGGCGCTGTGTGCTTGTTCCGCCTAACCGGCTTGTATCAGTCGACGACAGTCAGCTACGGCGTGCTACGCGGTACGCCCAAGAGTGTGAGTCACACGGTAATGCCTATGGCGCTTGACAGCACCGGCGGCACGTGGCGCAATGGCTGGTACGAGGCCCCCGACGGTCAGCGCTGGTACACCAACATGCTCACGTCCAACAGAAGGCCGTTCAAGATTGAGGCGGCCACGTTCGACATCATCGCAAATGCAACCCTCGACTGCGATGACGCGGCAAACGCGGTGCTGCTCGCCAACGCGTCCATGGTTCGTGGCCATGGCCGCCATGCTCTATAGCTACGGTCGCGGCGTCGCACCGTTGCTGACTACGAGCGTCGGCGTGCTCTCAAGCTACCGCCCGTTCCATCTACTGCCATTCACACTCTTGCCAAGGCTAAAGCTAACGCTCTGCGCGTTCTTCACAGTTGGCTGCTTTGTCGAGGGCGATCAGCTCTCGTTCTCCGCGGCCTGGTACATCATTTACCCGGCCATCGTCGAGCTTATGTTCCTGTACTACAGCCTGCTCAACGCGATCACCCAGTTTTTCTATCGCCGCATGAGCGATGCGCTGTTTGCACCAACGCTACTGGCACTGTGTGCGCTCCGCTTCTTTCGAGTCGACATGGCCAACGCTGGTTGGTACGGCGCTGACCGGAAGCTCGCGACGCTCGTCTCCGCAGACGAGGTGCGGGCGCTCAGTCTGACCCAATTCTTCACGACCGACGTCGCAATGCGCATCAACGGTAACGCCTCGCTCGTGTTTTACCTCAAGCTCGGCTTGCTGGCGCTCAGGGCTGTGCCGATTTTGCTGTCCGAGAACACATCCGACGCGCGCGGCAGGAAACTCCGCGCGTTCGCGCCGTGTGAGCTGGAGCGCGCGCTCGCGCTGCGGGCCGCCAACATGGGCGGTATCGGTCGGTCTGCGATTTACACTACGACGCTGGCTCCTGGTGCAACGGCGAGCGCGCGGCGACCGATTGACGTCGTGAGCTCTCGGATCACGGTGCATCCGATCAACGCCAAGGGCGACGGAGACGCCGCCCACGTGCTCTTGGGCTACGAAGTCAGTCGCCTCGGATACGTCGTGTTCGGTGGTCAGTTCTTGCTCTCGTTCGACGACTGGTACACGCTCACCTCACTGGCGCCGTTGCGCGCGATCGACAAGCTCTGGCACGCGCGTGTGCTCGTATTCGACGTGGCATGCGAAAGTGACGACAGTGGCTTCGTCGCGTACCGCGTGGTCGGGCCCGCGCGGCTGTGTCGCCTTGACGACGCGCGGCTGCGCGCGATCCCGTTCCACCACGTCACGATCGGTGCGTTCCGGTGAGAACCGCTCCAGCGCCGGCAGCAGCAGTCAACATGGCTACACCGATGTGGCCCACATCTCGTGCTTTTCCACCTCAAAGTCGCGGACAGGATTCGTGATCAACGTCTCTGAACCACTTCGGTTCCGCGCACATTCCGTGATGTGGCTCGTGGTATATCCCGTTGTAAGATGGACTGCAGTCTCACCGCAAGGACCATACGGTGAGAGGCATCTGTCTCATCCGAATGTGACGACTCCTACCAGCCGACACATGGCGCCATGTTGGTTCCGCGCGTTTTCCAGGGACCAGACATGCGCGATTGCTTGGCTCGCATACCGCATCCGAGGCAATCACGTTCATTCAATTTCCACAGCTCGGGCCACTGAGCTGCCCACTTCACAACTTTACTACAGTACCACAACTCACACAGCCATGACGAGCAACAAGACCCCCAAGTTCCTCCGCTCGCTCTACGACATTCTCCACTCCGAGTCACCCGACATCCTCGCCTGGTCCCCCTGTGGTACCTACTTCCAAATCTACGACATCAACCGTCTCGAACAACGTGTGCTCCCGCGCTACTTTAAGCACAGCAAGTTCGCCAGCTTCCAGCGCCAGCTCAACAACTTTGGCTTCCGCAAGTGGACCAAGACGCGCGCGAGCGTGTGCACGTTCAGCCACGACGCGCTCGTGCGGTGTGCGCCTCACGAGCTGAGCGAGATGGTGTCGAAGAGCGGCATCGTGTCACCGCACACCACGATGGCTGCCGTATCTGTGGGCAAGCGCAGCCGCAGCGGCAGCGAGACCACGGAGAGCGGCAGCGACTGGGACGTGGATGCGCTGACGGAGGTGAAGAAGGTCAAGGGCAGCGACGATGAAGAGGACGATGACGAGAGCCTGCTGGCGTTGCTGGACGGTGCCTTCAGTTCGGACGACGACTGCTCCTTCTTCGGGTCGCTCGACATCCCTGTTGACGTCCTTTGCGATACCCCCGGTATGGGACAGGATGGTGAACTCGAGTGGATGCTTTCATCGGGCCACGATCACCTTGGAGGTTTGCTTGGAGACCTCGAAAGTTTCCCTGCTCAAGGAGATGAGATTTTACGCGACGATAGTGCAGCCTGCATTGTGTAGATTAACCACGACCACATATGCAATGTCTTTATCTGCAATGGAAGTGACGACTAGCACAACTCAGAAATGGCTACATTCCGGCAACCTTGTGCTTTGAGTTCATCCCGGCAGCGAAGAAGAGGGATATATGGGTCTTCCATGCATTGTGTGTTTCGTCCAAAGTATTGGCAAAGGACACACAACGAACTCGGTCGTGCCATGCAAACGAAGTCCCCGAACACTTTGCACAAGCATCTCTATACTTAGTCCAGAGCGGACAAGGTGCGATAAGGTCGCTGGCTAGGCTTGGGAAGTACACTGAAATACACCAACAAGTGGGTACACACTTCACGCGATCTGTACGAACGCCGCAATGGCGGCAAGCCGGAAGAATCAGCACCGGCCTTTCGACGAGCTCGGGTCCCGATCCGTCCATGAGCCATGGTCGCCCCCCGTCTGCAGCAATCGCTCGCATTCGTCGTCGGCGCGTTCAACTGGTGCGTCTGGCTGTTCATGACCGCGCTCATCTCCTCGCAGTTCGCGGGAATCGTGTGGCAATCGTCGACTTCCACGGGGACCGTTAGATTCGGTCGCGACACCGCGTACGGCGTGGGACCGATCGCAGGCTTCAACGACGAGCCGTACGCGGACCGCGCGATCGTCTGCCTCACACAGGGACGCTCGTTCGTACCCGCACAGCTCAGCAAGGTGCTCGCTGATGATAAGCTCGCGCCCATCGTAGACATCACCGGGACGTCGATCAGCGGCTTCCGCGTCGTCCAGCGCACCGACCAAATGTCGCTGTCGAGCGATATGAGCTCGTTGTACACGCTCGCGTGTGAGGGCATCGACCGCACGCTCGAGGCAATCCAGAGCAGCTGCGATACCATGGGCTTCAACGTCACCCGCGACACGCTACGTATCGTCGACGATGTCGCCAGCACCACAACGCGCGAGATCCCGAAAGCACTACCCGTGGTGTTGATGCCGTTCTGGGACAACACCGAACACCTCGGGTACGTCATCCCCGCGTGGGACGGCGCCGCGTGTGCATTCCGCCTGAGCGGTCTGTACCAGTCGGCGGTGGTCAGCTACGGCGTGATGCGTGCCACACCCAAGAGCGTGCGCCAGGCGGTAATGCCTACTTTGCTCCACAGCCCCGGTGGCTGGTACGAGGCGCCCGACGGCCAGCGCTGGTACACGAACATGCTCACGTCCAAGGTGGGACCATTTGAGGTTGAGGCTGCTAGGTTCGACACGGTTGCAAATGCGCCGCTCAATTGCGAAGACACAGCAAGTGCGCGGCTGGAGCAGTGTCAACCACCAGTGATGATTTCCTCGTGGGTGCACCAGGTCGCGACAACGACCGAGGCGTTCCACGAGACGCAGGTGTTCGCGACCAACGGGTCACGCTTTGGGCTCTTCCACATCCAAGCAGACGTACGCCGCGTCACTCAGCTCACTTACTCGCTCGACACGTTCATTTCGAATGCGTCCGTCTTTGTGCTGCTGTTCCGGTGGTTCGTGGCCATGGCCGCCATGCTCTACAGCTACTGCCGCGGGGTCGCGCCGTGGCAAACCACGGGCGTCGGTGTTCTTTCGAGCTACCGCCCGTTTAGCCTACTACCATTCGCGCTACTGCCAAGGCTTAAGCTCACGCTCTGCGCGTTCTTCACGGTCGGGTGCTTCATCGAAGGCGCGCAACTCTCGTTCTCCGAGGCCTGGTATACCATCTACCCAGCCATTGTCGAGCTCATGTTCCTGTACTACAGCCTACTTAACGCGGTCGCCCAGTTCTTCCACCGCCGCATGAGCGACGCGCTGTTCGGGCCAACGCTACTGGCGCTGTGTGCGCTCCACTTCTTTCGAGTCGACCTCGCACGCGCTGGCTGGTACGGTGCCGACCAAAGCTCGTGACGCTCGTCTCCGTGGACGAGGTGAGCGCGCTGACACTGATCGATATTCTATCTACTAACGTCGCGATGCGCATCAACGGCAACTCCGCGCTAGTCATCTACCTCAAGCTCGGCCTGCTGGCGCTCAGTGTCGTGCCGCTGCTGCTGTCCGAGAACATGACCGACGCGCGCGGCCGAAAGCTCCGTGCGTTCACGGCGTGCGACCTGGAGCGCACGCTCGCAGTCCGGGCCGCCAACATGGGCGGCCTCGGACGGTCCGCAGTGTACAGTGCCGGCCATTTGGCACTGCCTCGACCTGCAGTGAAGCAGCGGTCATCGGCGCCTCTACCAATCGATCTCACGTGGGCGCATGCTGCGGTTCATCCTATAAACGCCATCACCAGAGACCGCTAAGGACCACAGTGAAGCCACGCACATGTTGGTCGGGTATGAAGTAAGCCGCCTCGGATACGTCGTGTTCGGTGGTCAGTTCTTGCTCTCGTTCGACGACTGGTACACGCTCACCTCACTGGCGCCGTTGCGCGCCATCGACAAGCTCTGGCACGTGCGTGTGCTCGTGTTCGACGTGGCATGCGAAAGTGACGAGAGTGGCTTCGTCGCGTACCGCGTGGTCGGGCCCGCGCGGCTGTGTCGCCTTGACGACGCGCAACTACGCGCGATCCCGTTCCACCATGTCACGATCGGTGCGTTCCGGTGAGAACCGCTCCAGTGGCGGTGGTATTGTAGTTAACATGGCTACATTGATGTGGCCCACATCTCGTGTGTTTCCATCCTAAAGTCGTGGACAGGCCCACGATGAACGTCTTCAAACCACGAGGGTTCCGCGCACGTTCCTTGATGTGGACAACAGAACATCAGCGTGAAAGAGGAACCGCCGTCTCACCGCAAAGTCCATGCGGTCAGAGGCACTGACGACACGAACCAGCCGACACATGGCGCCATGTGGGTTCCGCGCATTTTCCGGCGACCAGAGCAACGCGATTGCTTAGCTCGCGTACCGCATGAGAGCCGATCACGTTCATTCAACTTCCACATCTCGGGCCACTGAGCTGCCCACTTCACAACTTTACTACAGTACCACAACTCACACAGCCATGACGAGCAACAAGACCCCCAAGTTCCTCCGCTCGCTCTACGACATTCTCCACTCCGAGTCACCCGACATCCTCGCCTGGTCCCCCTGTGGTACCTACTTCCAAATCTACGACATCAACCGTCTCGAACAACGTGTGCTCCCGCGCTACTTTAAGCACAGCAAGTTCGCCAGCTTCCAGCGCCAGCTCAACAACTTTGGCTTCCGCAAGTGGACCAAGACGCGCGCGAGCGTGTGCACGTTCAGCCACGACGCGCTCGTGCGGTGTGCGCCTCACGAGCTGAGCGAGATGGTATCGAAGAGCGGCATTGTGTCACCGCATACCAAGATGACTGCCGTATCTGTGGGCAAGCGCAGCCGCAGCGACAGTGAGACCACGGAGAGTGGCAGCGACTGGGACGTGGATGCACTGACGGAGGTGAAGAAGGTCAAGGGCAGCGACGATGAAGAGGACGATGACGAGAGCCTGCTGGCGTTGCTGGATGGTGCCTTCAGTTCGGACGACGACTGCTCTTTCTTCGGTTCGCTCGAGAGCGACGACAACGACAGTGACGATCTCCCATGGACCTTGTCGAACGATCAGAACGAGCTGGTCGATGCCTTTGATGAGCTTTTCGACTTGGCCTTTCCAATTGCGTCGGGCGACGACTGGTCTCAGGGCCTTGTTTAGATGTGTATGAGGATGATACATACTTGTTCAAATCGTACACGTTTTTTTTTCGCTCGAGACGAGAACCCCCTTGCTTCGATGCTTTCCACCCAGTAATACGATCTCGCAAAATGTAGCCACGTCCATGGGCCAACCGTGGCCAATGGGTACATTCGTCCTCTGCTCACCTGTATGAGTCGTACAGTATCGGTGAACGTCTGTTGAAACCCGAGCCCCGCTACTAAGGCAGGTCGTTAGTCATCAGCGGGTCTTCTGGGATCACAACTTCGGAGACCGAGGTGTCCGTCCTCGAGCCCCAGCGGTCACTTGCGGAGCGTTCGCGGCTTTCGCTTGGAACGCACTTGGCCCGTTCGCCGCGCGTTCTTTGGCCAGGCGGACACAAGACACAGCCCCACCAACTCTGTGTCTCGACGGACGAAGAGACCCATTCTTACACTTGCCGCATCGACGCAATAAGCTACCACACACCCCAACTGAGACCAGGGTCAGCGACTATGACGACCAAGACGCCCACGTTTCTTCGCACGCTGTACACCCTCCTGGACATTGAAAGCCCGACAATGATCTCGTGGTCGCCCTGCGGTACCTACTTCCAAATCTACGACATCAAACGTCTCGAGCGAGACGTGCTTCCGCGTTACTTCAAGCACAACAAATTCGCTAGCTTCCAGCGCCAGCTCAACAACTTTGGCTTCCGCAAGTGGACCAAGACGCGCGCCAGCGTGTGCACGTTCAGCCACGACACACTCGTGCGCTGCAGGCCCAGCGAGCTGCCCGCGATGCTACTGAGCACTCCGGCTACGAGCCCCGGTGAGGCGGCAGCCTCTTACAAGCGTCTACATGACGATGATACCTTCTCGACTGGGCTCTACCTGAAGAAGAGCAAGATGACGGCCGATGAAATCGAGCTGGTTGATGAGCGCGAGTCGATCTCCGACCTCTCGAACATCCCAAGCGGCGATATTAAGGACGCAGCATCCGCAGAAGGTGAAGATGACAACAACTGTATGGGCCTTCCCATCGAATCAATCTTCCCGACTGAAAAGCTCTCTGAACCGATCGACCCGCTGGTGCTGAGCGAGTCGAGTCATTTGGATGTGCAAGAGTGGCGATTGGTGGCCGAGTGCTTGGAATAATGGAGTGGAAAGTTGACAACTCTGGAATGGAGAAATGGATACGTTGGTTAAATGAGCATATCGTCGTCATCTTCGTCACCTCCGACGGTCGCAAGTCCTTGTGCTCGATACAGGTCAGCAATCTACACAAACAGAAAGAGTTTGTCAGCGATGTCGCGTTCAGTCCAAATGGGAATAGCGCATGTGACTCACCTGCGACGAGGACGTAGCCTGCGTCGTGTCTTTGTCGTCACGAATGCGGATGAAGCGCGGAAATCGAAGCGAAATTCCCTTGTCTTTTGCAACGTGGCCGATTGCGGCCGTGTACTTGGGCGAGATCGACAGATCCGCTCCCAAAATCTCCCACACGACACTCGGCTCGAACCAAACGTCAGGCTTGATCCCATCCGTGATCGCGTAGTCGCGGTGCGGCTTGTCGGTCACCTTCTCCTTGAGTTGCGCGTGGAAGTCCTTGAGCTGCTCATCGTTGAGTCCAGTGCCGAGCTTTGTGATCGGCTGGTACATCTCAGTTTCCGGGTCGTAGCATGCAAGCAAATACGCGCCGTACACACCCGTACGCTTGCCACGTCCGTGAAACGCTCCGATGGGAACGAGGTCTGTCGAGTCACCAATGCCATCCAGGTAATCCTTCTTCAGCTTGAGCCACTTGTGCGAGCGGTTCGCCGGCTCGTACGTCGCGTCCTTCTCGAGCGTCTTGACCATGAGTCCCTCACAGTTTTCCTTCACAGCCTCCTCCAGGAACGTGCGAACCTTGTCGACCGCGATCTCCATCGCTTCTGCATCATCCGTGCCGGGCATAACGCCGTCCACATCCAAAGACGTCGCCAACTCGAAAGATCCGTCTTCGATCTCGAACTGCTCCGTCAGGAGTTCGCGACGCTTGGCTAGAGGCTCCTTCAGCAGCGACACGCCGTTGAGGAACAGAAGGTCAAAGCCGTAGATACACACAGGAACCTTGATATCCTCGACCTTGACGTTCTTTCGCGATCTCGTGCTCAAGACCTGGAACGGCAGACGCTTGTTCGTCGCCTTGTCCACGGCAACGACCTCGGCGTCGACAATGCAGCTCGTGATTTTGCCCTTCTTGGCGGCCTTGGCAATCATCAACTTCACGTCCGGGAACCGCTCGGTCGAGTTCTCAAAGTTGCGCGAGAAAATCGCGATCTCTCCGTTGGGCAGAATGTGGATCTGCGCACGCTCTCCATCGTATTTGTACTCGCATGTGAACGGCTGGCCTTGGAAGCGATCGAACACCATCGCGTACGCCTTCGTGGGACGGGCCAGCATGGGCGACACTGGTGTGCCCGGCGTGAGCACACACAGCTCGGCGACCTTGGTGAAGTCCTCCACCTTCAGGAATGGACGCGTCTCGACCTGTTGCTGCACTTCCTGGAAAGCCTTGACAAGTGCGTTGTAACTCGGGCACTCGGCAAACGCCTTCTTCACGGATGCGAGCGCCTTTTCTTGCTTTTCCTTGTCTTTGGCGTCCTTCTCGAGCATGAACGCGTACGTGAGGCCCATCAAGATGGATTTCTCGGCCAGACCAATGCGCAGCTTGCCTTGGAGGCCACGAATGATGTACTTCGCCGCCTCGGCGGCCTCGGCACTCTTCTGGCCGCTCGCCTTCTTATCCTTTTCGCACTTGACCAGCAAGTTCTTGATGATCGAGCACTTTTGCTGCTGCGAGTTGTTGCCGGTCATCTTGGCGATCTTCACAAACTGATTGTACACGTCCGGCACGCTGAGCACGTTCACCTTGGCGCTGGCCGCCGGCTTGAGCGCCGCGAACGACAGTGTGTTCTGCTTGGAGCGCGCGTTCTGCGCGACCTTGCCCAGGTCGCCTTCTTTCTGATACATGTCCTTGATGAACTTGGGGTTCGTGCCGGTGGCCTCGCCGATGGCCTTCATGAGGATGGCATCGCCGATGCCGATCTTGAGGTTCTCGAACGGCGGCGCCAGGTCCGTGCACACACACAGGTAGATACAGGCAAGCAGATCCTGCGGCGCCTTGCGCAGCACCTCGCGGAAAAAGTTGGAGAGCAGGTCCTGGATCACGAGTCGGCTCGATGAGATCTCGATCTTGCTGAACAGCGCGGCCAACGCCGTGTACGGGATGCCCTCCACGTCGTCGTCCAGCGGCGCCACGGCCGTGTCTGTGTTGGCCGCCTTCTTGGCGTCCGCCTTGGCCGCGTCTTTCTTGCTCGCAGCCGGCGTCTTGCTCGTAAAGAAGCTGCCGGAGGCCGCGGGGGCCGTACTCGCCTTGGTGGCAGCTTTCTTCTTCTTCGGCTTCTCGTCCTCCTCCTCCTCCTCCATATCCTCGTCGTCGTCTCCGTCCTCCTCCGCGTCCTCCTCCTCATCCTCTGGGACATACGCCTCCTCCTCGTCGTCGTTGTCGTCCTCGTCGCCTTCCTTCTCAGGCTCCGCTGTGGGTTCAGCCTGCTTGGCCTTTGGCTTGGGCTTCTCCTCACTCTTCTTTGCGACAGCCTTGGGCTCCTCCGCCTTGCTCTTCACCTCCTTCTTAGAGGACTGCTCCTCCTCCTCCTCTTCGTCGTCCTCGATCTCCACGACCTCGTTCTTCTTCTTCGCGGGGCTGCCCAGGAGCAGCGCGTCGTCGTCGTCCGACGACTCGTCCTCCACCACGATGCGCTGGCGCAGACGGCGGCGCCCGGCCTTGGCGCGAGACGGAACCACCACCTTCTTCTCTGCCTCCTCCTCCTCCTCCTCCTCTTGCTCCTCCGCCATCACCACATCCGCCTCCTCCGCGGCCTCCTTCGGCTCCTCCTGCACCTTACGCTTCTTCGCCGGCACCTCCGCCTCCTCCTTTTCGTTCTCCGCCGTCTCGTCCTTCTTTCCGTTCTCCGCCTCCTCTGCGGCACCCGCCGGTTTCGTCTGCTTTTTGTTCTCCTCCTCTTCGTCCGCCGCCTTGCGCTTAGTCGGCGTCGCGCCCGCGCCAAAGAACGAGCTGCACACCAACGGATAGTCGGTTAGACCCGCCGCACATAGTCCACCAATAGAGGAGCCAAGAGAGGAGCGTTAGACGTACGTGATAGACCTCTGCTGCGTCTTGGGCTTGGCCGCCGCGCGCGCCATGGTTACCGCTCCTCTTCGCGGACTCGGCCCTTTTGTTGGCGGGTTGGGTTTTGTGGGAGTGACGCCTCCCAACGCTTGGCGGGGGGTCAACCCACTGACTCCCCGGTAGTCACGTTTTGGCGCCAAATCATCGGTTTTCCGTCAAACCTAATAATCGCTCACTACGAGGTGCTCGCAATTGGTCATTACGAAGAGCTCCCAAAGCCACCATGGGCCGCAAGACGGTCGTGGTCGCGCCGACGCTGCCGGCGAGCGCCAAGCTCTCGCGCTTCCACGGCGACGCCACCGACGCGCCGCTGTATACGATCGTCACGTGGACGAGCCGCCACGCGCGCCCAGCGGACGCCAAGGCAACGACGACGGCCGTTGTGCGCAAGCGCCAGCTCGCGCTCGAGACGGCGAGCCACCGCCTGCTCGAGCTCCAGCGCGTGGGCGCGAGCAGCGACAAGAACCGCAGCTGGTTCGTGGGCAACCACGTCCACCAAGGTACGGTACGCGGAGAGCCGGGCGAGTGTGTGTTGAGGGCGCGCGAGTAGACTGACATTGGTGTGCTTTAGATGGGAGCATGGTGGTGCTGACGCCGATGGACCCGCTGTTCGTGCTGCTCCACGCCGTCGTGGACCAGAAGGACCGGTTCCTCTCGACCTACGACCTGCTTGCGCGCGACCAGAACGTGTGGTGGCTCCAGCTGGGCCCGACGCTCTCGCAGCCCAAGATCGAGCTGATCTGCGACGTCCAGTACACGGGCGACGACGCGATCGACAACCTGTACGTGCGCGCGAACGAGAGCAAGATCCTCGCGTGGCTCGCGGCCAAGGTCAAGCGCGTGGCGCTCGTGCTCGCCAAGACGGCGGCCGCCAACAGCGCGGCGGCGGGCGCGTTCGACGCCACCTTTGTGCTGCCCGGTCAGGCGGCGCCGGCCGTCAAGCAAGAACAGCTAGACGCCACTGCAGAGACCGAACCGACGCCCGAACAGGTCGCGCGCTTCCACAGCGAGGCGGTCGACGTGATCGCGGACTACGTTCCCATGACACTGGTGCCGTCACTGCGGAAGCACCTCAAGTACGTTCATATCGGAACTCTCTGGTTGCAAAACCTTGTGGAATCTAACACCCCTTCCTCTATTCCAACAGCATCAGCGTTGACGCCGCTGTCGCCTCGTCCACACCGAGCAGCGAGCCGATGGACTCGATCCGGCGCTTCGATCGCCGCGCGGCGCCCGAGCCGGCGGGCGCGACGCCGTCGAAGCGACCGTCCGCGGCCTCCTCGTCCGCCAACTCGACGACCAAGAAGAAGAGCAAGCTCGCGGGCGTGGACCGCACAGGCATGAAGTCCATCTCGTCGTTTTTTGGCAAGAAGTGAGCCACTCGTAGTACAGTACGAAACGCCCTCGCTATTGATGAGTCTGCCCGTAGAATGTTCCATTCATTTTTCGAAACCACAAAGCCCCAAGTCACGCGTTGTAGCGCTTCTTTGACCCCATTCGGCCACGAAAGGGCACCAAGTGCGTCGACGAACGGCGCCATGCGCAATCACAGAGGCTAGGCCTCTCGTCACATATATCCGACGCCTCCCATCTTGCTCTTCTTCCCTCAGTTTCAGTCAGGACACTACGTAACGATGAATCGACCTGGCAGGCACGTGTCGTCCAGCAAGACTGCGGCCGCCACAGAGCCCGTGGCGCCCCTGGCAGCTCAAAACCTGCCGGCCAAGCCCCTCGGCAGTCGCGACGTGGCCTCGCGCCTGCTCCAGGTTGTGTCGCTGTCGGTCGTGTTCGTGTTCCTCCTGGTGGGCACGTCGCTCCACTCGGTGCGCGTGACCACGCTCAGCCGCCCCGTGCTTCACCATCGCGTCGCCGCGGCGCTCCCGCCGCATCTGCGAGCACCGCTCGCGCCGTCGCCTCCCGTGTACACGTCACTTGTTTCGCTCAACCTCCAAGAGCACCGCGCCGGCCAAGACGATGCGGCTCTGGTGCCAAGCATGAAGCGCCAGGATCCGGAGCTGCTCGTCGTCCAGCACCCTCGGGACGCGTCCTCTCTGCGCGTTCTTGACGAGGCTCTCCCCCGCCACAAACGCATCCTCGTCTCACCTGCGGCTGTGGTCTCCACGGAGAGCAACGACACGGCGTGGGAGACTGTGGGGAACGTATATGCCCGCGAGGACGTCTGGTGCGTGCGAGAGGTGAGTGTCGCTATGTGTGTGTTGGTGTCGTCTATGCGCTCGTTTTGACGGATGCGGTTCATGTCTCTCGGACACAGCACGGCGTCTTACGGTGGGGCCGCAACACTACTGCCATCGCGCTTTGGGTCCGTCTCCAGTAAGTTTGCTCTCAGATGTTGGTTCTCTGTCTGTGCCGAATTGGCTAATCATCGATCAATGCTGGCTATGGCTATCACGTTCCAGGCGAGAGACTTCTGGTGTCTTGTCGCCCGTCATCCCAAAGCATGACGACGCGTCCATACTCGTTGCGATCATCAGCCCCCAACGCGGGTTAGCACAGCCGGACGAAGAGCTCGAGCGTCTCGTGCTGGAGCTGCGCGCCTCCCAGCCGTCCAGCGAACTCATGATCCTCACAGGCGACGTGAGCAACCTCCCTTTTACGTCTGACACTCTCGCCCTTCACGATGCATTCGAACATCTCCGGACGCCCGTCGAGTCTCCACCGCGTGTATTTGCGAGTCACCCGCTCCGGCCCGTCAGCGCCGCCGTGCTGGATAACAGCGCCGTTGTGGCGACGGTCGTCGTGTACGAGATGCGGACATAACAGCAAAGCAATAATGATTCACACACACGCCGCTACAGGGTTCATACAAACCGTGCCTTTTGGATTATATAACCTCTGCGCCGATGAGCGCTGTCTGGGCTCTCCAATGCGTACGCAATCCGACTTCATCGCCGCGAGCCTTCGACGCTCACGCGGTGGACCGAGACGAAGTCGTTCCACCCGGAGAGGATCTTGAACTTGATGAACGACGCCTCGCCCGGCCGCACATTCTCGCTCTCCACTTGCATGTTTCCGTCGCTCTCGGGGATTTCTACGCAAGCGGATACGATGGATGAGGAACAAGTCCAGGGTTTTTCCCCGGGCGGAACGTACTCGTCTCATAGAGCTTCTCCCACTTGTTGGGCGAGGGCCCACTGGAGACCTCGACCAGCACTTCCTTGACGTTGCAACTCCAGGTCTTGACGCGTGAGATCGACGCCGTCGTTGCGAGCTGCACGATCACCTCCTGCGGGAAGCTGCCCGTCGTGACCCACTTGGTCCCATTGTCCCTGTGCTCCCGCGCGCATCATCACACGGCGTTCGTTATCACCGTCTTCCAGTGGGTGCCCTCAGCGGCCTGCCTATCGTTCTCACCCGTCGAGGATGTTCTTGGGCGGGAAGTTGGCGTCGAAGGACGTCGCAGCCGTGACCTGCGCGCCTTCCTCCTCGAGCGTTAGGTCCATTACGATAGTGGATCCGTGGGGGAGCCAAAGAGTGCTGGTGCCGTGGGTCGCGTATGTGTCGCTTGCTGCGAAACGACTCGATCCGCACCCACAGCTCGAAATAAACCAAACGCTTGCTTTCGTTACGCCAATCGTCGCTCTATCCACTTGGAGCTGAGATCCCTCGTTGCATCATAGCACACCAACGGTCAAGCACTGCCTTAGCTTACTTTCCTTCGTGTGCTTTCGGACGTCATGGATTAAACGTGATAGGATCCTACTTGGCCGAGTCTTCCGGCCCTCCTATGGTGCCACCGTCTTTACCTGGGACTGACTTGGCTTGCTCGTCGCTAACCTCTGCTGCATTGGGGACGGGCACAGTCACTGGCTGCTTCTCGTTGACACCTGGGCTGGTCGTGGTCACCTGGGCCTTCGCAAATGTTGTTATTGTCGATTCGGTCGGGGATGGTGTGGAAGTGGCCGTCGTTACAGGGGATGGAGACAATGAGCGCGCAGCAGAGTCAGAGCTCTGTGCACTCGTCTTCACCTGCTCCGTGCTGGAATCAGTGGAACGACTCGATTCTGGCTTCGACGATGACAACTGTGATTGGTTCCCGGGAACGTCAGTCGTGGGTGTCATTGCGCGCTTCGAGTTGGACGAACCATTAGGGACACTAGACCCGTCCGCTCTACCAGAACTCACCTTGGAACCTGAGCTCGACTCACGCTGAGTTGGAGCATTGGGTGCTTGCTGAATCGATTCGCCATCGGGCCTCGAAGGCACACTGGAATCTGCAGATCTCGTGGCACTCGAAGTAGCTGACTCGGCAAGCTCACCATCTTGATCTTTGGACTTCGCGATTGGCGCAGAAGAAGGTCCCGGCAGCTTCTGCTCCTCGGGACGCGTCTCGCTTGTTCGCTCGACAAAATCCAACACGTCCTGGTACAGTTTTTCGAACCCATCCGACAACTGATCGGCGGCACGGGTTATCCCCGACCCGTCATCGTTGAATAGCTTGCAGTTTGCCCAGACGAGCCGCACGTCCTCGGCGAACGCGCCGAGATGCAGAGTCTTTTTGGTCACTCCACTCGAGCCTGGCATCGTACTCTTGCCGTTTACCATGTATTTGTTCTCCTTGAGCTTCTTCTCGATCGTCGACAGGTCCATCGGCTGCTTCACAATGTTCGTGTAGTGTGGTACATTTTCCACGGGTAGCAAGAAGGGCTTCGAGAACGGGTGGGACTTTAGACACTGGATGATCTGCAAGCACTTGTCAGGCACAGACGTCCTCTCAGCTACCGCTGCTCCAAAAGATTCGAAATACGACGGCTTCCTGCACTCTGCACACTGCCAATCACCCTCTGGTAAATCGTCCTCCGTCATGCGCAAGCACTTCAAATGGAACGACCGCGGGCACACGTCGCAGCACACTAGATCGCCCGCTGAAAGGCATACTTCGCAGTAATCAAGGTTGGTGTCCAGCTCACTCTCGTCGTCACCATCCTCCTCGACCGCTTCTTCGGCGTCATTTTCCGTCGATGAAGCCCGCTGGCCTTGCTGACGCTTGACGATTTCACGCGCGTGATTAGCAGGAGACGACTTGTGCGCGTGTCCTCGGTGAGCTGTTCCCCGCGGGGTCTTGCGCTCCGTAGAAGCAGCAGGTTCCGCTGCCAGCGTGTCACTCTTGCGTTTTCTCGTCATCGACGCCGCCGGCGGAGGCAGCGCAGTCGGTGGATCGCGCTTGCGAGAAGATACTACTTTTGATTCAGGAGGAGGCGTTGAAGTCTTCGTTCGTCCGCTCGGTCGACCGCGTGGGGATGGCGACGGAGGCTTCTCAACACCTTGAGATCGGGGGAGTTGCTTTGTCTTCCGATCACCAGTGCTGAGAGGCATCGGAGCTTTTTGTCGGTAGGAAGGAGCATCTTGGTCCACATGTGAAGCCACGCTAGAGCGCACGCTGCTGCTCATCCGCAGGGGCACATCATCATCCACATCATAATCTCCAGAAATGGACGATTTCTCACTTGTTCGATTTGATGACGGTGCACTGTCGCGCTTCCGCTTTTGCCGCCGCATGCTCATCTCGTACTCGTCGTTCCCATTCATTGCCATCTCTTCCGCGGTGTGTTGACTGGTCTCCTGCAGCTCTTTCTCGTACATGTACGGTGTGCTCTCCATCATGTCGCGAAACCGTGGTTCGTCCGCGTCAGCAAAGTAGCGCACAGCAGGAGTAACGCGTTGATTCAGCGAGCTGAGCAAGTCCACAAGCGACTTTTCCGAGTCGGGGCAGTTCAATACGCTCGTTGCGGACGGTGAGGGCATATCAGGCGCAAAGTCGGTGTTGCCGCCACGTAGACCGGATGGAGTCGTACGCCCGTGTGATGACAGTGGCGGGTTCGAGGCGTAGGCTCCCCCACTCGTCGCGTCCAAATCTAACGCGTACTGGACCGACTCTTTTGCCGCTCGCTTCGGGAACCGGTTAGCACGAACGGCCCCTTTCTCGTCGGCTCGAAATGCAGCGGGCGGCAAGCCGACCATCGCGGCCGCGGCATCGTGGACAAGGAACCCTTCGTCGCCGATGTCACTTACAGCTTTGTCCTCACCACCTCTGTAGTACACGGGTCTATCGGCGTGTCGACGTTTCTCTTCTGCAAGGGTGTATGTCATGTCGGACAAGTCTCGATCCGCCGACTGGTGTCGAGTCGGCTCATGGCGTCGGCGTGAAGCTTGACCCTCGTACCCACCAGCGTCATTACCATACCCAGTCGAGGTGTGCGAAGGCGGAGGCGGCGGCGGCGTTGCCTGTCGTGGGCGGTCACGTCGTGTCATGGCGGGATCTTCGTTGTGTGGTGAAGGTTGCAGAGTGGCGTGACCGTTCCAGCTCGCGCCACCGCTGAGCCACTGCTTGTACCGGGTGATCTCGGCGTCTCGCCGCAACTGGCACTTGGAGCAGGGACACGACAGCGAGCACACGGCGCAGCGCAGCGAGCGCTTACTGACGGTTGGTTGGTTCTTGCCCGCAAAGATATCGACCAATCGCACGCGGTGCATGCTGCGCAAGTGCTCGCGACAGAGCGAGTGGGTCGGGGAAAAGTCCGGACAGAAGTTGACCACGGGCACGAGCTTCTTCTCCTTGTCGCTGCACAAATGGCACAGCCCACGCGCGATGAAGCTGCAGTCCTGGTCAGCCACGAGATCTTTCAGCGACGCCGTCAGCGCCGCCACGAGCGCAGCGTCGTCCACCATGAGCTGGTCGGCAAACGGGTTCGCCGGCGCCGCCTCAGCGACTCCCATCGCCGCCAGGGGCTCTCCCGCCATCGCTGCGACCACGGGAGACGGCGTGCGGGACGAACGCACGGCCGCGGGCCCCATGGAAGCCGGAGGCGGCGCGTGGTGGTCGCCACCTACATACGACCGCTCGGAGTGCGGCGGGAGTCGCGCTGTCGGCGCCATCGTCTGCGTCTGCCAGCCCGCGCCAGCGTCATCCATGGGCTCGTCCGCCATCGCCATCATGCGCACGGGCGGCGGGGGCGGCCCGGCGCCGCTGGGCGACGGCTCGGTCACGCGCGTCTTGCTCATGATCGCGTCCAGCCAGACCTGGTTCGGCGGCTGCTTCCGCGGCCGCTTCTTCTCATCAAGAGCCCCCACACAGACACAGAGAAAGTCAGCACCAGAGTGTACGGTATAAAGCGCATCCCGTGGCCTCCACGCACCTTGTCGGTCGGCGCGTCCGCGTGGTACATGCGGGGTTTCCCTTTCCTGAGTTCACTGGAAAACGGTCGATTGTGGGGCCGCCAGAGATCCGTTTCGCGCGCTTTTTTCGCGGGTGGGTCGCGCGAGGGCGTGGGCACCCGTGTCGCTGGTCGTGGGCGCCGAGGAGAGGCTTCCAAAGGCGTCGGGCGTCGTCGACGGGGGGGCGCCGACCGAGAGCGAGTTGAGTTCGCGGAGTTCCCGCCCCTTGCGTCGCGTGTCACCGTCTGTTCCACCCCGCCCTCCGACAAAAGCGCGGAGGTGCCCGACCGAATACCTTCGATATTCAATATTACTTCTGGAAAGCATAGGTTTCCATTGGGGCACACGTATGCTATATTGGAGGTTTTCTAGATTGGGGAGCGTAACCTCCTCGTCTGATGTCAAACGAGGGACAGGTACGGAGCGTACCCTTTTTGGCTCCGGCAACATAACGTTGGACACGTCGCGGCTCGTCACTTTCTCCCGGTTGTATCCAAGGCAACATGGACAGGAACTGATCATGGGTTCCATCTCGTCTCGATCTGCGAGAAATCCGAGATGCCAATGGATAGATCCAGGGGTCACCCCACCGACGCTTAGACCTGAGGTGTGAACGAAAGGGCACGGGCGATGCGTCGGCCACTCGTGGGCCATCCAAAAAAGGAAAGACCGCAGCAGCAGTGTGGGAGATCACGATCGACTTCCATCGTCGACGCGTGCTCGTGGGGGTTCATTACTTAGTACTAGTAGTTACAGCTTTACATAGTCTTTTGTTTCTTGAGCGTGCGGGTGTGCATCAGCGCACGGTGGGCGGCGAAGCCAAACCCGTCGACGAGGGGTGGATACGAAGGGGGCTCCATCACTGGCACGACGGGCAGGTGGCACGGCGGCGCGGGGGGCACACTAGAGTATCGATCGGCTTGCGTGTGGTTCTGCTGCGGCTGTTGCTCGTGATGATTGAGGGCGAGCAGCCACTCGACGCCAGGCAACCGCTTGGGCACGACGCTCGAGACACAGTCGCTGGGCGGCTCTGGACGCATCGACGCGGAGGGCGGGTGGGAAAACGACCTGGACGACTGCGCCGGTGTGTAGGTGTGCGACCGCGCGGGCGTGGGCTCTTCTTGGCAAATAACGCGTGGCGGGGGCGGCGCCGTCGCCCGCACCGCTGGCGCTGCTTCTCGGCTCATGGGCAGCGGTCGCCGCAGTTGGTGCTGGCGCTGCTTCTGCTTGATGTAGTGCTGGAGCTCGTCCTCGTACTCGGCCACTTGCGCCGGGTTCACGTTCAATAAATAGGGTTCGTCGGTCTGCAGCCGCGCCTGGATGTAGCTCTGCACCTCGGCGAGCTCGCGCTGGAGGCCCTGCACGAGGTGGTGTTGGCCGCACGGCGGGATCATGCTGTGGATCTATCGACTCTGGAAACGCGGGACTGTGGGCGGCACGCGGTTGATTCCACAGTGCGAGCTCAGGCTCAGGCAGTCTCACCGGTCGGCGGACCGCGTCCACGGCCAGTCACACGCGCGCGGCTGAGTCGCACCGACCGAGACCGACGAACACGGACATTGGGTGCCATACAAACTCCCACTCGGCCTTCAACGCCGCCCCGCGCGACCCAGCGTGAGCCCTGTATGTCACACGCCCGTGCGGCCACCTCTGGACACGGGACCCTTCTCTCACATTTTTCCAGGTGGCCACGCCCCTAATTTTGCTACACCTCGCTGCCCAGAGACCATCACTCCGCCCCTGACTTACCTCTATCAATTCATTTACCATCACTCCTAGATCAACTGTCGAAGGGAGTCACACCCACCTTCGCTGGCCAAATGCGCCCGGGCTATGCACAGGTGGATGGCGTCGCCAAGCAATCAGCGCGCTGATTGGCTGATAAAAAATATTTGCTGGAATTTTTAACCTACACTTTTCAGCCAATCAACGCATCGTATCCAGCTCCGGACCGAAAAAGTGCGCCCCCATCACCATCGCGTCTGTGTGCGGAGCCGCGAGCAGCTCCGTCATCGGCCCGCCGGACGCTACGTCAACTGCAAGCGCATCGGGCGGCCTTCCTGTCCGGTGCTGCAACAGGCAGCCCACACCACACGCCAGCCATGGTCCCGCTGCCGGCGTCTCCTGTGGACCGCGCGCTGCTCACGGGCTCGTTCCTGGTCTTCTCGTCGTCCGTGGCGCTGCTCTGCCTGCGCCGCAAGAAGGCGCGCCACCGGCTCTGGCGCCAGCGCGTCAAGTACAAGAAGATCTCCAAGCAGTGCGTCGTCCCCCGCGCCGCACTGGTCTCATATGTGTGTCTCTTACCTTGGTTTCCTGGTCCTCAATCTCTGTGTAGGTCGGATGTGGGGCAGTGCTTCGGGCTCGACATTGGCGGCACGCTCGCCAAGATCGTGTTCTTCGAGAAGCGAGACACGGTGCCCTCGGCGTCCAACGCGGCGCCCGCGGCTGGGGCAGCGTCGGGTGTCGCGGTTCCAGAGAACCGCAAGCGGCCGCGCTCGCCGTCGCTCGAGTTCGCGGCCGGAGAGATGACCAAGTTCATCGTCGAGAACGAGCTGTTTGGCACGACCGGCGTGCAGGATGTGCGCCTGCGCGTCCATAGCAAGGCGCTCCAAGGCGTACGTATCGATACATGCGTGTGGACTGCTGTGTGTTCCCACAGTCGCCTGATACATGGTTGTGCGTTACACGATGGTGCAGATCTTCCATTTCATCCGCTTCGAGACCAAGCACACGCGTGAAGCCATCGAATTCATCGCCGCTCAAGGCCTGAACCAGTCGCTGCGTATCGTCCCATGCACGGGCGGAGGCGCGCACAAGGTGAGGGAGTCGCCCTGCTTCCACATTTTGACGGTACCGCTCACCTACTCACGCTAAATGGCTGGGATATTATAGTACGAACCTCTTTTTGAAGAGCTCGCGGGCATCGAACTCGACAAGTACGATGAGATCGAGTGCACGATCCGTGGGCTCAACTTTCTGCTCACGACGCTGTCAGACGAAGTGTACACGTTCGACGACGTCGACATCAAGGCCATGGCAGCATCCCGCATGAAACTCATCCAGTACGAGATGGACGATGACATCTTCCCCTACCTGGTCCGTTGTCCCATGTTTGGCTGTCACGTTTCGCCATGGCTTGATGTGCTGACTTTGATGTGTTTTGGCCGGCAGCTCGTGAGCATTGGCTCGGGCGTGAGCGTGCTGTACGTGAAAGGTCCCAACGACTTCGAGCGCGTGAGCGGCAGCAGCATCGGCGGCGGCACGTACTGGGGGCTCTGCCGTCTGCTCACGCAATGCCGCACGTACGACGAGGCGCTCGACATCTCGGTCAACGGCACTAACTACAAAGTGGATATGACGGTCGGAGACATCTACGGTGGCTCGTACGAGAAGTTCAACCTGCCGGCGACGACGGTCGCGAGCAGCTTTGGTCGCATGATGACGCAGCCGCGCGACGCCGTGTCGGACGCCGACGTCGCGCGCTCGCTGCTCGTCATGGTCACGCAGAACATTGGCCAGATCGCGTTCCTCAACTCGTGTCTGTACAAGACCAAACGCATCTTCTTCGTCGGCAACTTTTTGCGCCACAACAAGATCTCGGCGCGCACGCTCTCGTACGCGATCAACTTTTGGTCCAAGGGTGAGATGCAGGCCCGCTTTTGCAAGCACGAAGGCTACCTCGGCGCGCTCGGCGCGTTCATGAAGAACGCCGAAGTCACGAACGCCCACGGCGAGGCCTTCGTCACGGCCCTTCGAACAGCGGAGTCCCCGCGCCCCCACGACAAGGCCACCACGCAGTCATAGACCTGTTTTGTTCCCCCAGGCGTTGTCTCCGTTGTCGCGTGTGCATACATTACAAACCTTACGTGGATTATGAAAGAGAGAAGATTAAAAAAAAATGTCAGCTTCGCGGCTACACAGCGAACCTACACATACCTCCATCATTGCCACAGCGAGCGTGTCCGTCAAAAATATAAACGAGAAGTGACTCGAGGGGATCTCTGTATCCATGCGCTCAGACGTTCTCGATGTGCTTGAAGTTGGTCGCAGACTCCATCTCCGGAGCAGGTTCAGGCAGAACGTTCGAGTTGCTGCGGAACCACTCGATGACATTCTCCCGATTCTTCTGGAAGGACAGGAAAGCGTCCACCAACGCCGGCGTAGTCGCGATCGTCGGGTCGAGCGCAAAGCCCTCGACACGCAGTAATGTCTGGTTGATGCGACGCAAGGTGGACTCGCCCGACGTGGCCGCGGCGGGCAACGCCAGCAACAGCTCGGCGAGCGGCGCGAGCAGCGGGAAGCGCAACTGGTTCATCTTCCACCACGTCATCGGATCGACGTTGCGCTCTGCGAGTGGCAGCGAGAGGAAGGCGTTGAGCTCGTTTGTCCACGTCGCCGTGAGTTCGCCTTCGCGGTTGGCGTCCTTGGAGCCCGTCGACGGGAGCTGCGCCAGCAGGTCGTCGTCTTCGTCCTCATCGTTGGCTCCGTCGTCATCCTTCCCTGCTCCCACCGTGGCATCGTCTGAGGCGGTCGGGTCGTTGGAAGCGTTCATGTCCGTCGGGATGTCCAACAGTCGGCGCAGCAGACCTTCGGCTTCCACCCGCTCCACGTCAGGCACGAGGTAGCAGCAGTCTCGGTCCTTGTACCGCGGGTCCAGCAACGTCGCAGCAAGCGACTGAGGCGACAAGTGCGCGAACAGTTCTCTCAGGTCCTTCGAGACCAGCTCATAGAACGACTTCCACGACAGCACGTCAGACGGATCCGTGAACACAGTACCATCATTCGCGCTCGCGGCTTGCTTCTCGATGTATTCGACAAGGAAGGCCACGATGGTGGAGACGCTCGAGCTTCCATCTCGGAAAAGCTCTTTATCGCTGCCGTTCCGCTTCTGCTTCTCCGCCTCAAATGCATCCGCGTACCGCGCAAACGGTCGCAGTTTCTTGGCAACCAGCGTGATCCACTCAGTGACGGAACTGGAGAGGAACTCGACCTCATACTGCTGCGCGATCTGCTCAAGCGTGGACAGCGAGTCGTGCACGTCGCGCAGCACATCGTAGTACGAACGCGCTCCCGTTGCACCAGCATCTTCGTCGACGACCAGCGCGGGGTCGATGAGAGGGCACTTGCGCTTTAAGGTCGAGTGTGCCTCGGGGTGGTGCGCGAATCGTCGGAAAAAGTCATCCAGGGCAAGCACGTGGTGCGGGAAGCTCGAGGCGAACGCCGACTTCTTGACACACGCGCGAAGCAAGGTCGCTGCACATGGGACGACGCGGGTCGCGTGGGATTCCCCAGAGAGCAGGCGGCCGTCAAGACTGGGCGATACGAACACACTGGGGAGGTCGGCGTCGGTGATCGTCACTTCTTCGCCGTCTTTCCACGGAAGATCTCCCACAATACAGGCGATCACTTTGTCCTTGACACCGGCGCGCTATCGTATCATGCAGACAAGAAACAGTCAATACCTTGCACCGGGACCCACTGTGCAACTCGTCGCCGGTCACGAACCTCGAGCGTCTGCTCCACGAGCGCCTTGAGCGTCACGAGGTCGACGCCGCTGCCCACGGGCGTGCAGCTGAGCGTGACGTGGTAGGGGCGGAAGTTGATGCTGAAGTGCGCCGAGACCGCGAGGTACTTGGCCGACGCGCTGAGCTCGGGCGACGGGTGCTTCCACGCTTCCAGCGAGATGGCGACCTGCGGTGCAAAGGATAGTCACGCGTTAGATCCCATTATCGGTCAAGCAGCACGAGTGAGCGCGTTACGCACCCCACGCGTGCGCGCGAGCAGCATCTTGGTCGTGAGCGCGAGGCTCTGCTGGAGCATGAGGATGTTCTTCGTGACGGCCTCCTCGTCGGGCAGCAGCGACTTCTTGTCGGCCAGCAGCAGCTGCGCAAAGTTCTGGAAGCCCGGTTGTGTCGAAAAGTTCATCGGCAGGTTCTCCGTCAGCACCATCAGCGCTGTTCAAACACAACACCAACAAGAGAGAGAGAGCCCATCAGATCCGACACTCGTGCCCACCATCCTTTTGTTTCCAGGTACTTACCAAAGTCCTGCGCGAGCTGCTCGGCCGAACACGCCACCTGGCCGGGCGTGATGAGGTTCGCGTGGTGCGCGTCGCGGTGCTGCTGATGCGGGTCCTTGCCGAGCGTCGCAGCGGCCGCGGCAGCCGCCAGCGCCGACGCCGACGGCGGGTAGAACACACCGTTGCCAGCGGCGGCGTCCTTCTTGAGCGCGGCCGCAAAGGGCGACCCGGCGGCGGCGAACGCCGGCACGGCCGCGGCCGCGGCGGCCGCCGCCACGAGCTGCGGGTACGTGGCCGCGAACTCGGCGGCCGTGGCCGGCAGCGCCATCTTCTGGCGCTTGGCGCTGCGCTTGGTCTCGCGGTGCTCCTCGCACACGGCGCTGGCCTGCTGGTGCGCGGCGTCCGTGCGGCCGGCCGTGCGCAGGTGCGAGAGCAGGTTGGACGAGTGGTGGCCCTTGATCACGCGGTCGCAGAACTTGCACACCGAGTTGCCCATGGCGTCCTTGTCGAAGTAGGCCCAGACCGCCGAGACGCTGGGCGGCGCATTGGCGTTCGCGGGCGCGGACGACGCGACGCTGCCCGTGGGCGTCGCGGCGCCGCTGGCCGCGCCGCCGTTCAGCGCGCCGACGCCGACGACGCCCACACCGAGGCCGCTAACGTGGGACGGCTCAGCGGCCGCCACGGCCGGCGGCGCGCCGGACGAGAGCTCGTCCGCGGACTCGAGGGCATCGCGCTTGGCCATGATGGAGGAGATGTCGGTGAACCCACTTGGTAAAATACCGGTAGAGAACACCAGCGACCGCCGTGCCACCGGTTTCTTACCAAAATGGCGAAGAAAGTGGAGGGGAGCGCGGCGGAGCGGAGCGGAGAGGAGGGAGGAGGAGGGGAGGAGGGAACTGGGAGTCGGTGCGGTTTGGGCGCGAAAGGGGCGCGTTCAAATCAGTACATAAGGTGGTCCACCTGGTATCAGGAATGGTGTGGGCCACTTGTGAATGTTGCGCGAAGGTAGCGTGGATACTCGTCCATGGGCCGGCGGCATGGGCACGTAGCGGTGACAACAGGGAATCTATCGAGTTGCCCAAGATGAAGCTGCTGAAGAAGCAGATCAGCGAGAAGGACGGCGCCGGCTCCGTCGTGCTGCGCGCCGAGGAGCCCGAGGACATGTGGCACGTGTACAACCTGATCCACGTGGGCGACTCGGTCAAGACCACGACGATCCGCAAGGTGCGCTCTTCGAGACGCCGCGAGCAGCTCCAAACATTGTACCCACTGGCAATGTGTGTGCGTTTACAGGTCGTGAAGGAGGGCGTGACAGGATCCACGAGTAGCCAGCGCGTGCGGCTGACGCTGCAGATCGAGGTGGGTGGGTGGCTTGGATGAGGGGGCATAGTGGATGGAGACGCTGACGATTGTGGCGGGGGAATCTGGATGGCAGGTGGAGCAGGTGAACTTTGACCCGGCGCTGTGCGTGCTGCGCATCAAGGGCAAGAACACGCTGGAGAACCAGCACGTTCGCGTACGTGTGGATTGTTCACCATTTGGTATCCCTTGTGTGCGAGCGCTCACTGTGTGGCGTTTGATTTACTGTAGATGGGCGCCTACCACACGCTGGACCTCGAGATGAACCGCGACTTCACGCTGGTGAAGAACTGCTGGGACGTCATGTCCATCGAGCGCATCGAGACGGCTTGTGATATCACCAAGCGCGCCGAGCTCGCGGCCGTGGTCATGCAGACCGGGCTGGCGCACCTGTGTCTCATTAAGGGCCACATGACCGTGATCAAGGCCAAAATCGAGACGAGCATCCCCAAGAAGCGCACGGGTAGCTCAAACCACGCCAAGGGCCTCGAGAAGTTCTACGACAACGTCGTGCGGTCCATCAAGCAGCACATCGACTTTAAGCTGGTCAAGTGCGTGCTGGTCGCGAGCCCGGGGTTCGTCAAGGATGACTTTTACAAGTACATGATCGAGCAGGCCGTGCGCCAGGACGACAAGCTCCTGCTCGAGCACAAGTCCAAGTTCGTCATGTGCCACGCGTCCTCGGGCCACAAGCATGCGCTCGACGAGGTGCTGAACGATCCGGCGATCCAGTCGCAGGTTGCAGATACCAAGGCCGTCGAGGACGTCAAGGCGCTCGAGACGTTCTTCCGCATGCTCCACACGGACCAGGACCGCGCGTACTACGGGTTCAAGCACGTGACGCAGGCCAACGACAACAGCGCGATCGAGACGCTCCTGATTACGGACGAGCTGTTCCGCCACCAGGACATCGCGACGCGCCGCAAGTACGTGGACCTCGTTGAGAGCGTCCGCGACAACGGCGGCATCGTGCGCCTCTTCAGCAGCCTCCACGTGTCGGGCGAAAAGCTGGGCCAGATCAGCGGCATCGCCGCGATCTTGCGTTTCCCCATGCCCGAGATCGACCAGGAAGAAGAGGACGGCGACTCGGAGGATTCGGACGACGACGAGCCGGCGCTCGACTCGGGGCTCGGCGATCTGTCGCTCGAGGCCATTGGTATGTAACTAGTCCATTTTTACACAGCCACACCATCGTTCCCATCCATTATGCGCCGCTGTTTTGCTGCGTGACGAGCGCCGAGACTTTCTTCTCGAACAAAGGCGACGTGATGCGCTCGCCGATGGGCGCGAACGGGTTCGAGATCGCGTTCACGTAGAGCTTGTGCAGCTCGGCAAAGAACTAGCAGATCACAATGTGAGAGTCGGCCCTCAAACCGAGATAGCACAGCTAACCAGCGAGCGCCCACGTACAGATCGCAGCTCCGAGTCGCGCACGGGGCTGTCCTGGAGGATCGCGATGAGCTTGACCGACGTGTTGGTCACGTAGCCGTACCTACGCAGTCAGAAAGACACTCATCAGGCTCTGTCCGACCACAACGCATCTAACGACACTGTAACCCACACGCGGTAGTCCTCGATGGGGCCGAGGAAGCCCAGGTACATGTCGTCCTTGGCGGCCGTGGCGCTCGCGGCGCGCAGCTTCTCCTCGATGATGTCGAGCGCCACGTGGGCCACGTAGTGGAAGCCCAGGTCCTCGTCGTCTTCGAACGTGCGGATGTACAGCGGACTGTTCTGCTGGGACCAGGAAAAACAGACACGGGAGGAAGATCGTTGGGTGAGTCGCCGTCTTATTCTCCGCATGCCGCGCATACGTGTACGCGCCCACGCACCGCCGCGCCGACGACCGCGACGCACGCGATCATCTCTTCCAAGGCTGGATTCGGAACAAGAAAAAAAAAACCACTTCATGGGTCGGCATGGATGCGGTTGCATGAAGGTTGCACGAAGGTACAAGTTGAAGCAGAATTGTATCCACGTGTATTTGAGTTCTACCAGCCGTCCTCGTCCTCCTCCGCCGCCTCTGCGTCCGACACCGCGGGGCTCTCCACGCGCTCGGGCGTCTCTGCGGCCATCTGCTCGTCCTCCTCCGTCGCGGCGGTTGCTTCGGTGTGGTCCACGGGCGCTGTCGCTGGGGTGGCGGAGGCGGCGCTGGCCCGGCGGGCGGCCCGGGGCGTCGCGTACCGGGCGTCCATGTCGCGCCAGAACTTCTGGATCTTGCGCGCAGCCGCGTCCATTGCCAGTGCCAGCTCAGCGGGGGAGAGATCACTCGGCTCCGATGCTGCGTCTTGGGGCATTGGGGCGGTCGCTAGACCGGCGGAGACCGACTCCGCCAGAGCGGCGTCGATCTGGCCGTGGATCAGAGCCGACGCCGCGCCGATCGCATCGTCGCACGCGTGGAGCGTCTGTGCCACTGTTTCCTCTTGGGTGTCTTCGGCAGGATGCTCTGGATCTGCTGACTGTGGTTCTGTCACTGGAATTACCTCTTCCACGGTCGGCGAGGTAGTCACTGGAGTGGGCTCTTGGCCTTCGTCCCGCGGCGTGGGATCAGCGGCGTCTTCATCCGTCTCACCCGAGGCATCGTCTCGATGTGTATCATCGTCGAGCGCGAGTTCAGCTGCCTTTTGCTCCACGCCAGAGGGCTTTGGCTCAGTTTCTTTTGTTTCTTGCGCTCCGCTGTCGTCGTCTCTCGGTGTGTCATACACGTTGTCGTCGTCGTCTTGGCCATCCGCTTCAGGTGATTCTCCTTGCTCCTTTTGCTCCTCATGGCGGAGCGTTTCGTGCTGTTCCTCCTGACTTGCGGCTTCTACTGAAGTGTCGTGCAGTGTACCTTCGACGACGACTTCCTTGGTCTCCTCTGGATCATGTGTCTTTTCGTCCTTGACCTCATCAACAGCACAGTTCTCGGGCGTGACCTCCTCTGCCTTCAGTTCGCCCACCAGCGCGATGTCAGTTTCCACCTCCTCTTTCTCCTCTTCTTCCTCCTCCTCGTAGTACTCGTCTGGCTCGTCAGCGTTGGCTTCTGATCCAGAGGGGTTACCTCCGGCCGCAGCGGATTTCTCCTTGATGTCTTGATTAGGCTTCACGATGCCTTCAACCTCTGGAACAGGGCCATGCTCTTGCAAGATCGTAGAATACGGCAACTGGACATTATTCACCGGATCGATAAGGAACCCTTGGCGTGGGAGGTTCACATCAGAAGGTGCCTCGCTGTCCAAATTGACATCCTCTACAGGTTGCTCGCGCTTTGGGAGTGTTTCGTGGGCCTCGCGGTTGACCTGTGAATCGGGCTCATCGACTTCTTCGTCAACTTCATCATGAGGCACTTTGACCTCAGCGCCACTTACAGCTTCGTGGTCCGCAATGTCGATTTCTGGTCCTTCTTCGACAGCATCTTCCGGCTCCGATGCGCCCTCGACTGGTTTCGCAGGGCTCTTACCGACACCTTTCTCTGCTGCGCTGAGTTCGTCGTCGTCGTCAAAACCATTATCCTCATCGTATTGCTTCGGCTCCTGGACATCATTCACGGCGACGGGCGGTTCATGCGGCTCGTCTTCTTCGGTGATTGCAGCCACACTCGAGACGAGATCTCCAACCGCCTGACCAACCTCCACCCTCATTCGAGTCTCGACGTCGTCCGACATGGCGGCGACCACCTCTGCGCTGGGAGTAAGAGCACTCGACTCGGGGGCGCTGGGCTGCAGCGTCTCTTCCACAGACGTTTCGCTTCCGGCAGCAATGGCCTCAGAGGATTCAACAGCCACGATTGTATCCTCACGTACGACGCGACTGCTTCTTTGCGGTTGCTGGCTATTTCGCCGTTGTATTTCGGCCTGTGCCGCCGCCTCCCGCTTCGCGAGGATGCGCAAGTTTTCCTCGAGCTCGCACTCCGCCTCCAGTTGCGCCAGTCGCACTTGCTTCTGGTACTCGGCCTCGACAGCCCGGCGCCGCGTGCGCTCGACGAAACTATCGCGTTTACCCGATGATGCTCTTGCTATGGGGATCGGTGCGGAGGTCTCACGAGTCCGCTGTACAATCGGTGTCACGACCTGCTCTCGGTAGTGGGTCCCATGAGACTCCGCCTGGTTGCCCCCGCTCTCTCGCCGCGATGACTTGGATTTGACACAAGTCGGCGTCTTTGGATGCGCAGTCGCTCCACCTCGGTTGGAGATCCGCAGCGTACCAACGATCGTGTACTGACTCAGCTGGGACCGCAGCCGCTCGATCTCGCGGTGGCACTCTTCGATCTCAACGTCTAGCTCCTGGAAGCGAAGGAACTTGCTTCCATGCGACAAGGACACGTCAGAGAATGGGCATTCCGATTCCTCGGGGGGAGATGCACCACGAACCTGCTAAACTTGAGCTTCTCCAGCTCGCGCTTGCGCTCTTCCGCGACCGCCTCGGCATTCACGACCTGAGTGGGCCAACCCGCAAGCAAAGATTGTCAATCTCCAGTCATGACCGTATCGGCATTATCGAACACTCACGCGCTGCTGAGTTTCCATGAGTAGCCGCTCGACGAGCTCAGCCCTGCGCTTCTTCGTGAGTTCCGCGTCTTGTGGCGCACGCAGAACGCTGAAGACGTTTTGTAGCTATGTCATCAAAATACCCAAGTACGCACCGGTCAGGCTCCGTGCTGACGCTGGAAAGACAACTCCCATCATCTCCACTCACGTCTTTGTCCTTCTTGCGCAGCGCGTCCTGCAGCTTCCGGTGCGCGGTCTTGAGCTGAAGAAGCTCGGCATCCTAACGTACCACACGGAGCAATTGGGCATAAGAACTCGTCATGCCCAAGGTCGAGGTCAACCCGCCATCCTCCGACAAGAAAAAACGCGCACCCGCTCAGCGAGCTGCTTCTTGGTGTTGCGCAGATCTTCTCTCGTCCGCTCGAGCTCGAGGCGGTGCTCCTCCGCCTACAATATCCACCAACCGGACCGCGTGAGTCTCCAGACCCACGGTCTCATGCGGGACGTCGAGATCACGCACGGATAGATGCTCATAAATGGAGGGCGCGCTCGCGTTCGACGCGGCGACTTTCATGACGCGCACGCCGCAGGAAAAGCGCGAACACTCGGGAGTCTGAAATGCCAGGTTTGCGCCGGTTCACAAGGGCGAAGTTGTGTGTTGGAACACAAAAAACGACCTAGATCTCATCCAATCAATGAAGAGCTACAAACGAGAAAGTCCAATATGGGTACACTCTTTCGTGGCACCAATGCCGCCGCCAACGACGCCTCGTGGGCCTGGATTCCAGGACTTGAGCAGTATGAATCCCGTCAGACATCCTTCACAGCCTGAACCCCCACAGCGAAGGAGGAAGTCCTGAAAAAAATGAAATACCCACGAAGCGAACGCGCCTGGTGTCCTTTGTCTCCTGGGTGGTTTCTGGTGAGCTTGACGAAGGGACAAAAAAGCTAGCGATGTGGAATACTCCATGGAGCGATCCTCTAGGCGTACACACGCGTGGCCGCCGTTCAGTGCCGTCCAGTGGAGCTTCCCCTGCGCCGACGTACTTGAAGTACGCGGTAACTCACATCCCTCCTCGTCCGGTTTGAACCCATTCCCTCGTGCTAGTGCCCTGTCCACAACCATGCTGTTTCTAACCGTTATGAACCGAGCTGGGCCGTTTGGTTGGTGGTCTGTGTAAGTGAGACGCATCTCGCCAAAGGTTGTCATCGGACCCTTGCCGCTTCCTGCGAACGCGTCTCCTGCTCCTTGCTACACACACACACGAGACCGCCGCCATGAGCCTCACGATCCAGGAGCCGAGCAAGAAGAAGATGAAGGTCGAGGTGCTGAGCGAGGACCAGTTCGGCAGCCTCTACGGCGCGGCGCCGCCGGCGGC